>CAUEHS010000065.1:0-16508 GCA_958510865.1 Myrrha octodecimguttata | reverse complement strand
AAGCTTACCCTTACCCTTACCCTTAAAGCTTACCCTTACCCTTACCCTTACCCTTACTCTTGCTTTTACCCTTAAGCTTACCCTACCCTTACCCTTACCCTTACCCTTGCTTTTACCCTTAGGCTTACCCTTACCCTTACCCTTACCCTTACCCTTAAGCTTACCCTTACCCTTACCCTTACCCTTACCCTTACCCTTACCTTACCCTTACCCTTACCCTTACCCTTACCCTTGCTTTTACCCTTAAGCTTACCCTTACCTTACCCTTACACTTACCCTTACCCTTACCCTTACCCTTACCCTTACCCTTACCCTAACCCTTACCCTTACCCTTGCTTTACCCTTAGCTTACCCTTACCTTACCCTTACCCTTACCCTTACCCTTAAGCTTACCCTTACCCTTACCCTTACCTTACCCTTACCCTTACCCTTACCCTTACCCTTACCCTTACCCTTACCCTTACCCTTACCCTTACCCTTGCTTTACCCTTAGCTTACCCTTACCCTTACCCTTACCTTACCCTTACCCTTACCCTTACCCTTACCCTTACCCTTACCCTTACCCTTACCCTAACCCTTACCCTTACCCTTACCTTTACCCTTAGCTTACCCTTACCTTACCCTTACCCTTACCCTTACCCTTACCCTTACCCTTACCCTTACCCTTACCCTTACCCTTACCCTTGCTTTTACCCTTAAGCTTACCCTTACCCTTACCCTTACCCTTACCCTTACCCTTACCCTTACCCTTACCCTTGCTTTTACCCTTAAGCTTACCCTTACCCTTACCCTTACCCTTACCCTACCCTTACCCTTACCCTTACCCTTGCTTTTACCCTTAAGCTTACCCTTACCCTTACCCTTACCCTTACCCTTACCCTTACCCTTACCCTTACCCTTACCCTTACCCTTACCCTTACCCTTGCTTTTACCCTTAAGCTTACCCTTACCCTTACCCTTACCCTTACCCTTACCCTTACCCTTACCCTTACCCTTACCCTTACCCTTACCCTTACCCTTACCCTTACCCTTACCCTTACCCTTACCCTTACCCTTACCCTTACCCTTACCCTTGCTTTTACCCTTAGGCTTACCCTTACCTTTACCCTTACCCTTACCCTTACCCTTACCCTTACCCTTACCCTTACCCTTGCTTTACCCTTAAGCTTACCCTTACCCTTACCCTTGCTTTACCCTTAAGCTTACCCTTACCCTTACCCTTACCCTTACCCTTACCCTTGTTTTACCCTTAGGCTTACCCTTACCCTTACCCTTACCCTTACCCTTGCTTTTACCCTTAAGCTTACCCTTACCCTTACCCTTACCCTTACCCTTACCCTTAACCTTACCCTTACCCTTACCTTTACCCTTACCCTTGCTTTTACCCTTAGGCTTACCCTAACCTTTACCCTTACCCTTACCCTTACCCTTACCCTTACCCTTACCCTTACCCTTACCCTTACCCTTACCCTTACCCTTGCTTTTACCCTTAAGCTTACCCTTACCCTTACCCTTACCCTTACCCTTACCCTTACCCTTACCCTTACCCTTACCCTTGCTTTTACCCTTAAGCTTACCCTTACCCTTACCCTTACCCTCACCCTTACCCTTACCCTTACCCTTGCTTATACCCTTAAGCTTACCCTTACCCTTACCCTTACCCTTACCCTTGCCCTTACCCTTACCCTTACCCTTACCCTTACCCTTACCCTTGCTTTTACCCTTAGGCTTACCCTTACCTTTACCCTTACCCTTACCCTTACCCTTACCCTTGCTTTTACCCTCAAGCTTACCCTTACCCTAACCCTTAACCTTGCTTTTACCCTTAAGCTTACCCTTACCCATACCCTTACCCCTTACCCTTACCCTTACCCTTACCCTTACCCTTACCCTTACCCTTACCCTTGCTTTTACCCTTAAGCTTACCCTTACCCTTACCCTTACCCTTACCCTTACCCTTACCCTTACCCTTACCCTTACCCTTGCTTTTACCCTTAAGCTTACCCTTACCCTTACCCTTACCCTTACCCTTACCCTTACCCTTACCCTTACCCTTACCCTTACCCTTACCCTTGCTTTTACCCTAAGGCTTACCCTTACCTTTACCCTTACCCTTACCCTTACCCTTGCTTTTACCCTTAAGCTTACACTTACCCTTACCCTTACCCTTACCCTTACCCTTACCCTTGCTTTTACCCTTAAGCTTACCCTTACCCTTACCCTTACCCTTACCCTTACCCTTACCCTTACCCTCACCCTTACCCTTACCCTTACCCTTGCTTTTACCCTTACCCTTACCCTTGCTTTTACCCTTAGGCTTACCCTTACCCTTACCCTTACCCTTACCCTTACCCTTACCCTTACCCTTACCCTTGCTTTTACCCTTAAGCTTACCCTTACCCTTACCCTTACCCTTACCCTTACCCTTACCCATACCCTTACCATTACCCTTACCCTTACCCTTGCTTTTACCCTTAAGCTTACCCTTACCCTTACCCTTACCCTTACCCTTACCCTTACCCTTACCCTTACCCTTACCCTTACCCTTACCCTTACCCTTACCCTTACCCTTACCCTTACCCTTACCCTTACCCTTACCTTTGCTTTTACCCTTAAGCTTACCCTTACCCTTACCCTTACCCTTACCCTTACCCTTACCCTTACCCTTACCCTTACCCTTACCCTTACCCTTGCTTTTACCCTTACCCTTATCCTTACCCTTAAGCTTACCCTTACCCTTACCCTTACCCTTACCCTTACCCTTACCCTTACCCTTACCCTTACCCTTGCTTTTACCCTTAAGCTTACCCTTACCCTTACCCTTACCCTTACCCTTACCCTTACCCTTGCTTTTACCCTTAGGCTTACCCTTACCCTTACCCTTATCCTTGCTTTTACCCTTAGGCTTACCCTTACCTTTACCCTTACCCTTACCCTTACCCTTACCCTTACCCTTGCTTTTACCCTTAAGCTTACCCTTACCCTTACCCTTACCCTTACCCTTAAGCTTACCCTTACCCTTACCCTTACCCTTACCCTTACCCTTACCCTTACCCTTACCCTTACCCTTACCCTTACCCTTACCCTTACCCTTACCCTTGCTTTTACCCTTAAGCTTACCCTTACCCTTACCCTTACCCTTACCCTTACCCTTACCCTTGCTTTTACCCTTAAGCTTACCCTTACCCTTACCCTTACCCTTACCCTTAAGCTTTCCCTTACCCTTACCCTTACCCTTACCCTTACCCTTTCCCTTACCCTTACCCTTACCCTTACCCTTACCCTTACCCTTACCCTTACCCTTACCCTTACCCTTACCCTTACCCTTACCCTTACCCTTACCCTTACCCTTGCTTTTACCCTTAAGCTTACCCTTACCCTTACCCTTACCCTTACCCTTAAGCTTACCCTTACCCTTACCCTTACCCTTACCCTCACCCTTACCCTTACCCTTGCTTTTACCCTTAAGCTTACCCTTACCCTTACCCTTACCCTTACCCTTAAGCTTACCCTTACCCTTACCCTTGCTTTTACCCTTAAGCTTACCCTTACCCTTACCCTTACCCTTACCCTTAAGCTTACCTTACCCTTACCCTTACCCTTACCCTTACCCTTACCCTTACCCTTACCCTTACCCTTACCCTTGCTTTTACCCTTAAGCTGGGTAAGGGTAAGGGTAAGCTTAAGGGTAAAAGCAAGGGTAAGGGTAAAGGTAAGGGTAAGGGTAAGGGTAAGGGTAAGGGTAAGGGTAAGCTTAAGGGTAAAAGCAAGGGTAAGGGTAAGAGTAAGGGTAAGGGTAAGGGTAAGGGTAAGGGTAAGGGTAAAGGTAAGGGTAAGCCTAAGGGTAAAAGCAAGGGTAAGGGTAAGGGTTAGGGTAAGGGTAAGGGTAAGGGTAAGGGTAAGGGTAAGGGTAAGGGTAAGGGTAAGGGTAAGTGTAAGGGTAAGGGTAAGCTTAAGGGTAAAAGCAAGGGTAAGGGTAAGGGTAAGGGTAAGGGTAAGGGTAAGGGTAAGGGTAAGGGTAAGGGTAAGGGTAAGGGTAAGGGTAAGGGTAAGCTTAAGGGTAAGGGTAAGGGTAAGGGTAAAGGTAAGGGTAAGCCTAAGGGTAAAAGCAAGGGTAAGGGTAAGGGTTAGGGTAAGGGTAACGGTAAGGGTAAGGGTAAGGGTAAGGGTAAGTGTAAGGGTAAGGGTAACGGTAAGGGTAAGGGTAAGGGTAAGGGTAAGTGTAAGGGTAAGGGTAAGGGTAAGCTTAAGGGTAAAAGCAAGGGTAAGGGTAAGGGTAAGGGTAAGGGTAAGCTTAAGGGTAAGGGTAAGGGTAAGGGTAAGGGTAAGCCTAAGGGTAAAAGCAAGGGTAAGGGTAAGGGTAAGGGTAAGGGTAAGCTTAAGGGTAAAAGCAAGAGTAAGGGTAAGGGTAAGGGTAAGGGTAAGGGTAAGGGTAAGCTTAAGGGTAAAAGCAAGGGTAAGGGTAAGGGTAAGGGTAAGGGTAAGGGTAAGGGTAAAGGTAAGGGTAAGCCTAAGGGTAAAAGCAAGGGTAAGGGTAAGGGTAAGGGTAAGGGTAAGGGTAAGGGTTAGGGTAAGGGTAAGGGTAAGGGTAAGGGTAAGCTTAAGGGTAAAAGCAAGGGTAAGGGTAAGGGTAAGGGTAAGGGTAAGGGTAAGGGTTAGGGTAAGGGTAAGGGTAAGGGTAAGGGTAAGGGTAAGGGTAAGGGTAAGGGTAAGGGTAAGGGTAAGGGTAAGCTTAAGGGTAAAAGCAATGGTGAGGGTAAGGGTAAGGGTAAGGGTAAGGGTAAGGGTAAGGGTAAGGGTAAGGGTAAGGGTAAGGGTAAGCTTAAGGGTAAAAGCAAGGGTAAGGGTAAGGGTAAGGGTAAGGGTAAGGGTAAGGGTAAGGGTAAGGGTAAAGGTAAGGGTAAGCCTAAGGGTAAAAGCAAGGGTAAGGGTAAGGGTAAGGGTAAGGGTAAGGGTAAGGGTAAGCTTAAGGGTAAAAGCAAGGGTAAGGGTAAGGGTAAGGGTAAGGGTAAGGGTAAGGGTAAGGGTAAGGGTAAGCTTAAGGGTAAGGATAAGGGTAAGGGTAAAAGCAAGGGTAAGGGTAAGGGTAAGGGTAAGGGTAAGGGTAAGCTTAAGGGTAAAAGCAAGGGTAAGGGTAAGGGTAAGGGTAAGGGTAAGGGTAAGGGTAAGGGTAAGGGTAAGCTTAAGGGTAAGGGTAAGGGTAAGGGTAAGGGTAAGCTTAAGGGTAAAAGCAAGGGTAAGGGTAAGGGTAAGGGTAAGGGTAAGGGTAAGGGTAAGGGTAAGGGTAAGGGTAAGGGTAAGGGTAAGCTTAAGGGTAAAAGCAAGGGTAGGGGTAAGGGTAAGGGTAAGGGTAAGGGTAAGGGTAAGGGTAAGGGTAATCTTAAGGGTAAAAGCAAGTGTAAGGGTAAGGGTAAGGGTAAGGGTAAGGGTAAGGGTAAGGGTAAGGGTAAGGGTAAGGGTAAGGGTGAAGGTAAGGGTAAGCAAAGGGTAAAAGCAAGGGTGAGGGTAAGGGTAAGGGTAAGGGTAAGGGTAAGAGTAAGGGTAAGGGTAAGGGTAAGGGTAAGCTTAAGGGTAAAAGCAAGGGTAAGGGTAAGGGTAAGGGTAAGGGTAAGGGTAAGCCTAAGGGTAAAAGCAAGGGTAAGGGTAAGGGTAAGGGTAAGGGTAAGGGTAAGCTTAAGGGTAAAAGCAAGGGTAAGGGTAAGGGTAAGGGTAAGGGTAAGGGTAAGGGTAAGGGTAAGCTTAAGGGTAAAAGCAAGGGTGAGGGTAAGGGTAAGGGTAAGGGTAAGGGTAAGGGTAAGGGTAAGGGTAAGCTTAAGGGTAAAAGCAAGGGTAAGGGTAAGGGTAAGGGTAAGATTAAGCTTAAGGGTAAAAGCAAGGGTAAGGGTAAGGGTAAGGGTAAGGGTAAGGGTAAGGGTAATGGTAAGGGTAAAGGTAAGGGTAAGCCTAAGGGTAAAAGCAAGGGTAAGGGTAAGGGTAAGGGTAAGGGTAAGGGTAAGGTTAAGGGTAAGGGTTAGGGTAAGGGTAAGGGTAAGGGTAAGGGTAAGCTTAAGGGTAAAAGCAAGGGTAAGGGTAAGGGTAAGGGTAAGGGTAAGGGTAAGGGTAAGGGTAAGCTTAAGGGTAAGGGTAAGGGTAAGGGTAAGGGTAAGCTTAAGGGTAAAAGCAAGGGTAAAGGTAAGGGTAAGGGTAAGGGTAAGGGTGAGCTTAAGGGTAAAAGCAAGGGTAAGGGTAAGGGTAAGGGTAAGGGTAAGGGTAAGGGTAAGGGTAAGCTTAAGGGTAAGGGTAAGGGTAAGGGTAAGGGTAAGCTTAAGGGTAAAAGCAAGGGTAAGGGTCAGGATAAGGGTAAGTGTAAGGGTAAGGGTAAGGGTAAGGGTAAGGGTGAGCTTAAGGGTAAAAGCAAGGGTAAGGGTAAGGTTAAGGGTAAGGGTAAGGGTAAGGGTAAGGTTAAGGGTTAGCTTAAGGGTAAAAGCAAGGGTAAGGGTAAGGGTGAGGGTAAGGGTAAGGGTAAGGGTAAGGGTAAGGGTAAGGGTAAGGGTAAAGGTAAGGGTAAGCCTAAGGGTAAAAGCAAGGGTAAGGGTAAGGGTAAGGGTAAGGGTAAGAGTAAGGGTAAGGGTAAGGGTAAGGGTAAGCTTAAGCTTAAGGGTAAAAGCAAGGGTAAGGGTAAGGGTAAGGGTAAGGGTAAGCCTAAGGGTAAAAGCAAGGGTAAGGGTAAGGGTAAGGGTAAGGGTAAGGGTAAGCTTAAGGGTAAAAGCAAGGGTAAGGGTAAGGGCAAGGGTAAGGGTAAGGGTAAGGGTAAGCTTAAGGGTAAAAGCAAGGGTAAGGGTAAGGGTAAGGGTAAGGGTAAGGGTAAGGGTAAGGGTAAGGGTAAGGGTAAGGGTAAGCTTAAGGGTAAAAGCAA
Source organism: Myrrha octodecimguttata (assembly GCA_958510865.1). Taxonomy (NCBI): domain Eukaryota; kingdom Metazoa; phylum Arthropoda; class Insecta; order Coleoptera; family Coccinellidae; genus Myrrha; species Myrrha octodecimguttata. The sequence continues at coordinate 9,613 of CAUEHS010000065.1, read as the reverse complement.
GGGTAAGGGTAAGGGTAAGGGTAAGGGTAGGGTAAGGGTAAGGGTAAGGGTAAGCTTAAGGGTAAAAGCAAGGGTAAGGGTAAGGGTAAGGGTAAGGGTAAGGGTAAAGGTAAGGGTAAGCCTAAGGGTAAAAGCAAGGGTAAGGGTAAGGGTAAGGGTAAGGGTTAGGGTAAGGGTAAGGGTAAGGGTAAGGGTAAGGGTAAGGGTAAGGGTAAGGGTAAGGGTAAGGGTAAGGGTAAGGGTAAGGGTAAGGGTAAGGGTAAGGGTAAGCTTAAGGGTAAAAGCAAGGGTAAGGGTAAGGGTAAGGGTAAGGGTAAGGGTAAGCTTAAGGGTAAAAGCAAGAGTAAGGGTAAGGGTAAGGGTAAGGGTAAGGGTAAGGGTAAGCTTAAGGGTAAAAGCAAGGGTAAGGGTAAAGGTAAGGGTAAGGGTAAGGGTAAGGGTAAGGGTAAGGGTAAGGGTAAGGGTAAGGGTAAGGGTAAGGGTAAAGGTAAGGGTAAGCCTAAGGGTAAAAGCAAGGGTAAGGGTAAGGGTAAGGGTAAGGGTAAGGGTAAGGTTAAGGGTAAAAGCAAGGGTAAGGGTAAGGGTAAGGGTAGGGGTAAGGGTAAGGGTAAGTGTAAGGGTAAGGGTAAGGGTAAGCTTAAGGGTAAGGGTAAGGGTAAGGGTAAGGGTAAGCTTAAGGGTAAAAGCAAGGGTAAGGGTAAGGGTAAGGGTAAGGGTAAGCTTAAGGGTAAAAGCAAGGGTAAGGGTAAGGGTAAGGGTAAGGGTAAGGGTAAGGGTAAGGGTAAGGGTAAGGATAAGGGTAAGCTTAAGGGTGAGGGTAAGGGTAAGGGTAAGGGTAAGCTTAAGGGTAAAAGCAAGGGTAAGGGTAAGGGTAAGGGTAAGGGTAAGGGTAAGCTTAAGGGTAAGGGTAAGGGTAAGGGTAAGGGTAAGCTTAAGGGTAAAAGCAAGGGTAAGGGTAAGGGTGAGGGTGAGGGTAAGGGTAAGGGTAAGGGTAAGCTTAAGGGTAAGGGTAAGGGTAAGGGTAAGGGTAAGCTTAAGGGTAAAAGTAAGGGTAAGGGTAAGGGTAAGGGTAAGGGTAAGGGTAAGGGTAAGGGTAAGGGTAAGGGTAAGGGTAAGGGTAAGGGTAAGGGTAAGGGTAAGGGTAAGGGTAAGGGTAAGGGTAAGGGTAAGGGTAAGGGTAAGGGTAAGGGTAAGGGTAAGGGTAAGGGTAAGCTTAAGGGTAAAAGCAAGGGTAAGGGTAAGGGTAAGGGTAAGGGTAAGGGTAAGCTTAAGGGTAAAAGCAAGAGTAAGGGTAAGGGTAAGGGTAAGGGTAAGGGTAGGGGTAAGCTTAAGGGTAAAAGCAAGGGTAAGGGTAAAGGTAAGGGTAAGGGTAAGGGTAAGGGTAAGGGTAAGGGTAAGGGTAAGGGTAAGGGTAAGGGTAAAGGTAAGGGTAAGCCTAAGGGTAAAAGCAAGGGTAAGGGTAAGGGTAAGGGTAAGGGTAAGGGTAAGGGTAAGGTTAAGGGTAAGGGTAAGGGTAAGCTTAAGGGTAAAAGCAAGGGTAAGGGTAAGGGTAAGGGTAAGGGCAAGGGTAAGGGTAAGTGTAAGGGTAAGGGTAAGTGTAAGCTTAAGGGTAAGGGTAAGGGTAAGGGTAAGGGTAAGCTTAAGGGTAAAAGCAAGGGTAAGGGTAAGGGTAAGGGTAAGGGTAAGCTTAAGGGTAAAAGCAAGGGTAAGGGTAAGGGTAAGGGTAAGGGTAAGGGTAAGGGTAAGTGTAAGGGTAAGGGTAAGGGTAAGGGTAAGGGTAAGCTTAAGGGTAAGGGTAAGGGTAAGGGTAAGGGAAAGCTTAAGGGTAAATGCAAGGGTAAGGGTAAGGGTAAGGGTAAGGGTAAGGGTAAGGGTAAGGGTAAGGGTAAGCTTAAGGGTAAGGGTAAGGGTAAGGGTAAGGGTAAGCTTAAGGGTAAAAGCAAGGGTAAGGGTAAGGGTGAGGGTAAGGGTAAGGGTAAGGGTAAGGGTAAGCTTAAGGGTAAGGGTAAGGGTAAGGGTAAGGGTAAGCTTAAAGATAAAAGCAAGGGTAAGGGTAAGGGTAAGGGTAAGGGTAAGGGTAAGGGTAAGGGTAAGGGTAAGGGTAAGGGTAAGGGTAAGGGTAAGGGTAAGGGTAAGGGTAAGGGTAAGGGTAAGGGAAAGCTTAAGGGTAAGGGTAAGGGTAAGGGTAAGGGTAAGCTTAAGGGTAAAAGCAAGGGTAAGGGTAAGGGTAAGGGTAAGGGTAAGGGTAAGGGTAAGCTTAAGGGTAAAAGCAAGGGTAAGGGTAAGGGTAAGGGTAAGGGTAAGGGTAAGGGTAAGGGTAAGGGTAAGGGTAAGGGTAAGGCTAAGCTTGAGGGTAAGGGTAAGGGTAAGGGTAAGGGTAAGCTTAAGGGTAAAAGCAAGGGTAAGGGTAAGGGTAAGGGTAAGGGTAAGGGTAAAGGTAAGGGTAAGCCTAAGGGTAAAAGCAAGGATAAGGGTAAGGGTAAGGGTAAGGGTAAGGGTAAGGGTAAGGGTAAGGGTAAGGGTAAGCTTAAGGGTAAAAGCAAGGGTAAGGGTAAGGGTAAGGGTAAGGGTAAGGGTAAGGGTAAGGGTAAGGGTAAGGGTAAGGGTAAGGGTAAGGGTAAGGGTAAGCTTAAGGGTAAAAGCAAGGGTAAGGGTAAGGGTAAGGGTAAGGGTAAGGGTAAGGGTAAGCTTAAGGGTAAAAGCAAGGGTAAGGGTAAGGGTAAGGGTAAGGGTAAGGGTAAGGGTAAGGGTAAGGGTAAGGGTAAGGGTTAGGGTAAGGGTAAAGGTAAGGGTAAGCCTAAGGGTAAAAGCAAGGGTAAGGGTAAGGGTAAGGGTAAGGGTAAGGGTAAGGGTAAGGGTAAGGGTAAGGGTAAGGGTAAGGGTAAGGGTAAGGGTAAGAGTAAGGGAAAGGGTAAGGGTAAGCTTAAGGGTAAAAGCAAGGGTAAGGGTAAGGGTAAGGGTAAGGGTAAGCCTAAGGGTAAAAGCAAGGGTAAGGGTGAGGGTAAGGGTAAGGGTAAGGGTAAGCTTAAGGGTAAAAGCAAGGGTAAGGGTAAGGGTAAGGGTAAGGGTAAGGGTAAGGGTAAGCTTAAGGGTAAAAGCAAGGGTAAGGGTAAGGGTAAGGGTAAGGGTAAGGGTAAGGGTAAGGGTAAAGGTAAGGGTAAGCCTAAGGGTAAAAGCAAGGGTAAGGGTAAGGGTAAGGGTAAGGGTAAGGGTAAGGGTAAGGGTAAGCTTAAGGGTAAAAGCAAGGGTAAGGGTAAGGGTAAGGGTAAGGGTAAGGGTAAGGGTAAGGGAAAGGGTAAGGGTAAGCTTAAGGGTAAAAGCAAGGGTAAGGGTAAGGGTAAGGGTAAGGGTAAGGGTAAGGGTAAGGGTAAGGGTAAGGGTAAGGGTAAGCTTAAGGGTAAAAGCAAGGGTAAGGGTTAGGGTAAGGGTAAGGGAAAGGGTAAGGGTAAGGGTAAGGGTAAGCTTAAGGGTAAAAGCAAGGGTAAGGGTAAGGGTAAGGGTAAGGGTAAGGGTAAGGGTAAGGGTAAGGGTAAGGGTAAGGGTAAGGGTAAGCTTAAGGGTAAAAGCAAGGGTAAGGGTAAGGGTAAGGGTAAGGGTAAGGGTAAGGGTAAGGGTAAGGGTAAGCTTAAGGGTAAAAGCAAGGGTAAGGGTAAGGGTAAGGGTAAGGGTTAGGGTAAGGTTAAAGGTAAGGGTAAGCCTAAGGGTAAAAGCAAGGGTAAGGGTAAGGGTAAGGGTAAGGGTAAGGGTAAGGGTAAGGGTAAGGGTAAGGGTAAGGGTAAGGGTAAGGGTAAGGGTAAGAGTAAGGGTAAGGGTAAGGGTAAGGTTGAGGGTAAAAGCAAGGGTAAGGGTAAGGGTAAGGGTAAGGGTAAGCCTAAGGGTAAAAGCAAGGGTAAGGGTAAGGGTAAGGGTAAGGGTAAGGGTAAGGGTAAGCTTAAGGGTAAAAGCAAGGGTAAAGGTAAGGGTAAGGGTAAGGGTAAGGGTAAGGGTAAGCTTAAGGGTAAAAGCAAGGGTAAGGGTAAGGGTAAGGGTAAGGGTAAGGGTAAGGGTAAGGGTAAGTGTAAGGGTAAAGGTAAGGGTAAGCCTAAGGGTAAAAGCAAGGGTAAGGGTAAGGGTAAGGGTAAGGGTAAGCTTAAGGGTAAAAGCAAGGGTAAGGGTAAGGGTAAGGGTAAGGGTAAGGGTAAGGGTAAGGGTAAGGGTAAGGGTAAGCTTAAGGGTAAAAGCAAGGGTAAGGGTAAGGGTAAGGGTAAGGGTAAGGGTAAGGGTAAGGGAAAGGGTAAGGGTAAGGGTAAGGGTAAGGGTAAGGGTAAGGGTAAGGGTAAGCTAAAGGGTAAAAGCAAGGGTAAGGGTTAGGGTAAGGGTAAGGGTAAGGGTAAGGGTAAGGGTAAGCTTAAGGGTAAAAGCAAGGGTAAGGGTAAGGGTAAGGGTAAGGGTAAGGGTAAGGGTAAGGGTAAAGGTAAGGGTAAGCCTAAGGGTAAAAGCAAGGGTAAGGGTAAGGGTAAGGGTAAGGGTAAGGGTAAGGGTAAGGGTAAGGGTAAGGGTAAGGGTAAGGGTAAGCTTAAGGGTATAAGCAAGGGTAAGGGTAAGGGTAAGGGTGATGGTAAGGGTAAGGGTAAGGGTAAGGGTAAGGGTTAGCTTTAGGGTAAAAGCAAGGGTAAGGGTAAGGGTAAGGGTAAAGGTAAGGGTAAGGGTAAGGGTGAGCTTAAGGGTAAAAGCAAGGGTAAGGGTAAGGGTAAGGGTAAGGGTAAGGGTAGGGGTAAGGGTAAGGGTAAGGGTAAGGGTAAGGGTAAGGGTAAGGGTAAGGGTAAGGGTAAGGGTAAGGGTAAAGGTAAGGGTAAGCCTAAGGGTAAAAGCAAGGGTAAGGGTAAGGGTAAGGGTAACGGTAAGGGTAAGGGTAAGGGTAAGGGTAAGGGTAAGGGTAAGGGTAAGTGTAAGGGTAAGCTTAAGGGTAAAAGCAAGGGTAAGGGTAAGGGTAAGGGTAAGGGTAAGGGTAAGCCTAAGGGTAAAAGCAAGGGTAAGGGTAAGGGTAAGGGTAAGCTTGAGGGTAAAAGCAAGGGTAAGGGTAAGGGTAAGGGTAAGGGTAAGGGTAAGGGTAAGGGTAAGCTTAAGGGTAAAAGCAAGGGTAAGGGTAAGGGTAAGGGTAAGGGTAAGGGTAAGGGTAAAGGTAAGGGTAAGCCTAAGGGTAAAAGCAAGCCCTTACCCTTACCCTTACCCTTACCCTTACCCTTACCCTTGCTTTTACCCTTAAGCTTACCCTTACCCTTACCCTTACCCTTACCCTTACCCTTACCCTTACCCTTACCCTTACCCTTATCCTTGCTTTTACCCTTAGGCTTACCCTTACCTTTACCCTTACCCTTACCCTTACCCTTACCCTTACCCTTGCTTTTACCCTTAAGCTTACCCTTACCCTTACCCTTACCCTTACCCTTAAGCTTACCCTTACCCTTACCCTTACCCTTACCCTTACCCTTACCCTTACCCTTACCCTTACCCTTACCCTTACCCTTACCCTTACCCTTACCCTTGCTTTTACCCTTAAGCTTACCCTTACCCTTACCCTTACCCTTACCCTTACCCTTACCCTTGCTTTTACCCTTAAGCTTACCCTTACCCTTACCCTAACCCTTACCCTTAAGCTTTCCCTTACCCTTACCCTTACCCTTACCCTTACCCTTACCCTTACCCTTACCCTTACCCTTACCCTTACCCTTACCCTTACCCTTACCCTTGCTTTTACCCTTAAGCTTACCCTCACCCTTACCCTTACCCTTACCCTTAAGCTTACCCTTACCCTTACCCTTACCCTTACCCTCACCCTTACCCTTACCCTTGCTTTTACCCTTAAGCTTACCCTTACCCTTACCCTTACCCTTACCCTTAAGCTTACCCTTACCCTTACCCTTACCCTTACCCTTACCCTTGCTTTTACCCTTAAGCTTACCCTTACCCTTACCCTTACCCTTACCCTTAAGCTTACCCTTACCCTTACCCTTACCCTTACCCTTACCCTTACCCTTACCCTTGCTTTTACCCTTAAGCTTACCCTTACCCTTACCCTTACCCTTACCCTTAAGCTTACCCTTACCCTTACCCTTACCCTTACCCTTACCCTTACCCTTACCCTTACCCTTGCTTTTACCCTTAAGCTTACCCTTACCCTTACCCTTACCCTTACCCTTGCTTTTACCCTTAAGCTTACCCTTACCCTTACCCTTACCCTTACCCTTAAGCTTACCCTTACCCTTACCCTTACACTTACCCTTACCCTTACCCTTACCCTTACCCTTACCCTTACCCTTACCCTTGCTTTTACCCTTAAGCTTACCCTTACCCTTACCCTTAACCTTACCCTTACCCTTACCCTTACCCTTACCCTTACCCTTGCTTTTACCCTTAGGCTTACCCTTACCTTTACCCTTACCCTTACCCTTACCCTTACCCTTACCCTTACCCTTACCCTTACCCTTACCCTTACCTTTACCCTTACCCTTGCTTTTACCCTTAAGCTTACCCTTACCCTTACCCTTACCCTTACCCTTACCCTTACCCTTACTCTTGCTTTTACCCTTAAGCTTACCCTTACCCTTACCCTTACCCTTACCCTTACCCTTGCTTTTACCCTTAAGCTTACCCTTACCCTTACCCTTACCCTTACCCTTACCCTTACCCTTACCCTTACCCTTACCCTTACCCTTACCCTTACCCTTACCCTTACCCTTACCCTTACCCTTACCCTTACCCTTACCCTTACCCTTACCCTTACCCTTACCCTTACCCTTACCCTTACCCTTACCCTTACCCTTACCCTTACCCTTACCCTTACCCTTACCCTTACCCTTACCCTTGCTTTTACCCTTAAGCTTACCCTTACCCTTACCCTTACCCTTACCCTTAAGCTTACCCTTACCCTTACCCTTACCCTTACCCTCACCCTTACCCTTACCCTTGCTTTTACCCTTAAGCTTACCCTTACCCTTACCCTTACCCTTACCCTTAAGCTTACCCTTACCCTTACCCTTACCCTTACCCTTACCCTTGCTTTTACCCTTAAGCTTACCCTTACCCTTACCCTTACCCTTACCCTTAAGCTTACCCTTACCCTTAACCTTACCCTTACCCTTACCCTTACCCTCACCCTTACCCTTACCCTTACCCTTACCCTTACCCTTGCTTTCACCCTTAAGCTTACCCTTACCCTTACCCTTACCCTTACCCTTGCTTTTACCCTTAAGCTTACCCTTACCCTTACCCTTACCCTTACCCTTAAGCTTACCCTTACCCTCACCCTTACACTTACCCTTACCCTTAGCCTTACCCTTACCCTTACCCTTACCCTTGCTTTTACCCTTAAGCTTACCCTTACCCTTACCCTTAACCTTACCCTTACCCTTACCCTTACCCTTACCCTTACCCTTGCTTTTACCCTTAGGCTTACCCTTACCTTTACCCTTACCCTTACCCTTACCCTTACCCTTACCCTTACCCTTACCCTTACCCTTACCTTTACCCTTACCCTTTCTTTTACCCTTAAGCTTACCCTTACCCTTACCCTCACCCTTACCCTTACCCTTACTCTTGCTTTAACCCTTAAGCTTACCCTTACCCTTACCCTTACCCTTACACTTACCATTGCTTTTACCCTTAAGCTTACCCTTACCCTTACCCTTACCCTTACCCTTACCCTTACCCTTACCCTTACCCTTACCCTTACCCTTACCCTTACCCTTACCCTTACCCTTACCCTTACCCTTACCCTTACCCTAACCCTTACCCTTACCCTTACCCTTACCCTTACCCTTACCCTTGCTTTTACCCTTAGGCTTACCCTTACCTTTACCCTTACCCTTACCCTTACCCTTACCCTTACCCTTGCTTTTACCCTTAAGTTTACCCTTACCCTTACCCTTACCCTTACCCTTACCCTTACCCTTACCCTTACCCTTACCCTTACCCTTGCTTTTACCCTTAAGCTTACCCTTACCCTTACCCTTACCCTTACCCTTACCCTTACCCTTACCCTTACCCTCACCCTTGCTTTTACCCTTGAGCTTACCCTTACCCTTACCCTTACCCTTACCCTTACCCTTGCTTTTACCCTTAAGCTTACCCTTACCCTTACCCTTACCCTTACCCTTACCCTTGCTTTTACCCTTAGGCTTACCCTTACCCTTACCCTTACCCTTACCCTTGCTTTTACCCTTAAGCTTACCCTTACCCTTACCCTTACCCTTACTCTTACCCTTACCCTTACCCTTACCCTTACCCTTGCTTTTACCCTTAAGCTTACCCTTACCCTTACCCTTACCCTTACCCTTGCTTTTACCCTTAGGCTTACCCTTACCTTTACCCTTACCCTTACCCTTACCCTTACCCTTACCCTTACCCTTACCCTTACCCTTACCCTTACCCTTACCTTTACCCTTACCCTTGCTTTTACCCTTAAGCTTACCCTTACCCTTACCCTTACCCTTACCCTTACCCTTACCCTTACTCTTGCTTTTACCCTTAAGCTTACCCTTACCCTTACCCTTACCCTTACCCTTACCCTTGCTTTTACCCTTAAGCTTACCCTTACCCTTACCCTTACCCTTACCCTTACCCTTACCCTTACCCTTACCCTTACCCTTACCCTTACCCTTACCCTTACCCTTACCCTTACCCTTACCCTTACCCTTACCCTTACCCTTACCCTTACCCTTACCCTTACCCTTACCCTTACCCTTACCCTTACCCTTACCCTTACCCTTACCCTTACCCTTACCCTTACCCTTACCCTTACCCTTACCCTTGCTTTTACCCTTAAGCTTACCCTTACCCTTACCCTTACCCTTACCCTTAAGCTTACCCTTACCCTTACCCTTACCCTTACCCTCACCCTTACCCTTACCCTTGCTTTTACCCTTAAGCTTACCCTTACCCTTACCCTTACCCTTACCCTTAAGCTTACCCTTACCCTTACCCTTACCCTTACCCTTACCCTTGCTTTTACCCTTAAGCTTACCCTTACCCTTACCCTTACCCTTACCCTTAAGCTTACCCTTACCCTTAACCTTACCCTTACCCTTACCCTTACCCTCACCCTTACCCTTACCCTTACCCTTACCCTTACCCTTGCTTTCACCCTTAAGCTTACCCTTACCCTTACCCTTACCCTTACCCTTGCTTTTACCCTTAAGCTTACCCTTACCCTTACCCTTACCCTTACCCTTAAGCTTACCCTTACCCTCACCCTTACACTTACCCTTACCCTTAGCCTTACCCTTACCCTTACCCTTACCCTTGCTTTTACCCTTAAGCTTACCCTTACCCTTACCCTTAACCTTACCCTTACCCTTACCCTTACCCTTACCCTTACCCTTGCTTTTACCCTTAGGCTTACCCTTACCTTTACCCTTACCCTTACCCTTACCCTTACCCTTACCCTTACCCTTACCCTTACCCTTACCTTTACCCTTACCCTTTCTTTTACCCTTAAGCTTACCCTTACCCTTACCCTCACCCTTACCCTTACCCTTACTCTTGCTTTAACCCTTAAGCTTACCCTTACCCTTACCCTTACCCTTACACTTACCATTGCTTTTACCCTTAAGCTTACCCTTACCCTTACCCTTAC
>CAUEHS010000064.1:0-23666 GCA_958510865.1 Myrrha octodecimguttata | reverse complement strand
ACCCTTAAGCTTACCCTTACCCTTACCCTTACCCTTGCTTTTACCCTTAAGCTTACCCTTACCCTTACCCTTACCCTTACCCTTAAGCTTTCCCTTACCCTTACCCTTACCCTTACCCTTACCCTTACCCTTACCCTTACCCTTACCCCTACCCTTACCCTTACCCTTACCCTTGCTTTCACCCTTAAGCTTACCCTTACCCTTACCCTTACCCTTAAGCTTACCCTTACCCTTACCCTTACCCTCACCCTTACCCTTACCCTTGCTTTTACCCTTAAGCTTACCCTTACCCTTACCCTTACCCTTACCCTTAAGCTTACCCTTACCCTTACCCTTACCCTTACCCTTACCCTTACCCTTACCCTTGCTTTTACCCTTAAGCTTACCCTTACCCTTACCCTTACCCTTACCCTTAAGCTTACCCTTACCCTTACCCTTACCCTTACCCTTACCCTTACCCTTACCCTTACCCTTACCCTTACCCTTACCCTTACCCTTGCTTTTACCCTTTAGCTTACCCTTACCCTTACCCTTACCCGTACCCTTGCTTTTACCCTTAAGCTTACCCTTACCCTTACCCTTACCCTTACCCTTAAGCTTACCCTTACCCTTACCCTTACCCTTACCCTTACCCTTACCCTTACCCTTACCCTTACCCTTACCCTTACCCTTACCCTTACCCTTACCCTTACCCTTACCCTTACCCTTACCCTTGCTTTTACCCTTAAGCTTACCCTTACCCTTACCCTTAACCTTACCCTTACCCTTACCCTTACCCTTACCCTTACCCTTACCCTTACCCTTGCTTTTACCCTTAGGCTTACCCTTACCTTTACCCTTACCCTTACCCTTACCCTTACCCTTACCCTTACCCTTACCTTTACCCTTACCCTTGCTTTTACCCTTAAGCTTACCCTTACCCTTACCCTTACCCTTACCCTTACCCTTACTCTTGCTTTTACCCTTAAGCTTACCCTTACCCTTACCCTTACCCTTACCCTTACCCTTACCCTTACCCTTGCTTTTACCCTTAGGCTTACCCTTACCCTTTCCCTTACCCTTACCCTTGCTTTTACCCTTAAGCTTACCCTTACCCTTACCCTTACCCTTACCCTTACCCTTACCCTTACCCTTACCCTTACCCTTACCCTTACCCTTACCCTTACCCTTACCCTAACCCTTACCCTCACCCTTACCCTTACCCTTACCCTTGCTTTTACCCTTAGGCTTACCCTTACCTTTACCCTTACCCTTACACTTACCCTTACCCTTACCCTTGCTTTTACCCTTAAGCTTACCCTTACCCTTACCCTTACCCTTACCCTTGCTTTTACCCTTAAGCTTACCCTTACCCTTACCCTTACCCTTACCCTTACCCTTACCCTTACCCTTACCCTTACCCTCACCCTTGCTTTTACCCTTAAGCTTACCCTTACCCTTACCCTTACCCTTGCTTTTACCCTTAAGCTTACACTTACCCTTACCCTTACCCTTACCCTTACCCTTGCTTTTACCCTTAGGCTTACCCTTACCCTTACCCTTACCCTTACCCTTGCTTTTACCCTTAAGCTTACCCTTACCCTTACCCTTACCCTTACCCTTACCCTTACCCTTACCCTTACCCTTACCCTTACCCTTACCCTTACCCTTGCTTTAACCCTTAAGCTAACCCTTACCCTTACCCTTACCCTTACCCTTACCCTTAACCTTACCCTTGCCCTTGCTTTTACCCTTAAGCTAACCCTTACCCTTACCCTTACCCTTACCCTTACCCTTAACCTTACCCTTACCCTTGCTTTTACCCTTAAGCTCACCCATACCCTTACCCTTACCCTTACCCTTACACTTACCCTTACCCTGACCCTTACCTTTGCTTTTACCCTTAAGCTTACCCTTACCCTTACCCTCACCCTTACCCTTAAGCTTACCCTTACCCTTACCCTTACCCTTACCCTTACCCTTACCCTTGCTTTTACCCTTAAGCTTACCCTTACCCTTACCCTTACCCTTACCCTTACCCTTACCCTTGCTTTTACCCTTGAGCTTACCCTTACCCTTACCCTTACCCTTACCCTTAAGCTTACCCTTACCCTTACCCTTACCCTTACCCTTACCCTTACCCTTACCCTTGCTTTTACCCTTAAGCTTACCCTTACCCTTACCCTTACCCTTACCCTAACCCTTACCCTTAACCTTACCCTTACCCTTACCCTTACCCTTACCCTTACCCTTGCTTTTACTCTTAGGCTTACCCTTACCTTTACCCTTACCCTTACCCTTACCCTTACCCTTACCCTTACCCTTACCCTTACCCTTACCCTTACCCTTGCTTTTACCCTTAAGCTTACCCTTACCCTTACCCTTACCCTTACCCTTACCCTTACCCTTACCCTTACCCTTACCCTTACCCTTACCCTTACCCTTACCCTTACCCTTACCCTTGCTTTTACCCTTTAGCTTACCCTTACCCTTACCTTTACTCTTACCCTTACCCTTACCCTTACCCTTACCCTTACCCTTGCTTTTACCCTTAAGCTTACCCTTACCCTTACCTTTACCCTTACCCTTACCCTTACCCTTACCCATACCCTTACCCTTACCCTTACCCTTACCCTTACCCTTACCCTTACCATTACCCTTACCCTTACCCTTGCTTTTACCCTTAGGCTTACCCTTACCTTTAGCCTTACCCTTACCCTTACTCTTACCCTTACCCTTACCCTTACCCTTGCTTTTACCCTTAAGCTTACCCTTACCCTTACCCTTACCCTTACCCTTACCCTTACCCTTACCCTTACCCTTACCCTTGCTTTTACCCTTAAGCTTACCCTTACCCTTACCCTTACCCTTACACTTACCCTTGCTTTTACCCTTAGGCTTACCCTTACCCTTACCCTTACCCTTACACTTAAGCTTACCCTTACCCTTACCCTTACCCTTACCCTTACCCTTACCCTTACCCTTACCCTTACCCTTACCCTTACCCTTACCCTTACCCTTACCCTTGCTTTTACCCTTAAGCTTACCCTTACCCTTACCCTTACCCTTACCCTTACCCTTACCCTTACCCTTACCCTTACCCTTACCCTTACCCTTGCTTTGACCCTTAGGCTTACCCTTACCTTTACCCTTACCCTTACCCTTACCCTTACCCTTACCCTTACCCTTACCCTTACCCTTACCCTTGCTTTTACCCTTAAGCTTACCCTTACCCTTACCCTTACCCTTACCCTTACCCTTACCCTTACCCTTACCCTTGCTTTTACCCTTAAGCTTACCCTTACCCTTACCCTTACCCTTACCCTTACCCTTGCTTTTACCCTTAGGCTTACCCTTACCCTTACCCTTACCCTTACCCTTGCTTTTACCCTTAAGCTTACCCTTACCCTTACCCTTACCCTTACCCTTACCCTTACCCTTACCCTTACCCTTACCCTTACCCTTACCCTTACCCTTACCCTTACCCTTACCCTTACCCTTACCCTTACCCTTACCCTTACCCTTACCCTTACCCTTGCTTTTACCCTTAGGCTTAAACTTACCTTTACCCTTACCCTTACCCTTACCCTTACCCTTACCCTCACCCTTACCCTTACCCTTACCCTTACCCTTACCCTTGCCCTTACCCTCACCCTTACCCTTACCCTTACCCTTACCCTTACCCTTACCCTTACCCTTACCCTTACCCTTACCCTTACCCTTGCTTTTACCCTTAAGCTTACCCTTACCCTTACCCTTACCCTTACCCTTACCCTTACCCTTACCCTTACCCTTACCCTTACCCTTACCCTTACCCTTACCCTTACCCTTGCTTTTACCCTTAGGCTTACCCTTACCTTTACCCTTACCCTTACCCTTACCCTTACCCTTACCCTTGCTTTTACCCTTAAGCTTACCCTTACCCTTACCCTTACCCTTAAGCTTACCCTTAACCTTACCCTTACCCTTACCCTTACCCTTACCCTTACCCTTACCCTTACCCTTACCCTTACCCTTACCCTTACCCTTACCCTTACCCTTGCTTTTACCCTTAAGCTTACCCTTACCCTTACCCTTACCCTTACCCTTACCCTTAACCTTACCCTTGCTTTTACCCTTAAGCTTACCCTTACCCTTACCCTTACCCTTACCCTTAAGCTTACCCTTACCCTTACCCTTACCCTTACCCTTACCCTTGCTTTTACCCTTAAGCTTACCCTTACTCTTACCCTTACCCTTACCCTTAAGCTTACCCTTACCCTTACCCTTACCCTTACCCTTACCCTTACCCTTACCCTTACCCTTACCCTTACCCTTACCCTTGCTTTTACCCATAAGCTTACCCTTACCCTTACCCTTACCCTCACCCTTGCTTTTACCCTTAAGCTTACCCTTACCCTTACCCTTACCCTTAAGCTTACCCTTACCCTTACCCTTACCCTTACCCTTACCCTTACCCTTACCCTTACCCTTACCCTTACCCTTACCCTTACCCTTGCTTTTACCCTTAAGCTTACCCTTACCCTTACCCTTACCCTTACCCTTACCCTTACCCTTACCCTTACCCTTACCCTTGCTTTTACCCTTAGGCTTACCCTTACCTTTACCCTTACCCTTACCTTTACCCTTACCCTTACCCTTACCCTTACCCTTGCTTTTACCCTTGAGCTTACCCTTACCCTTACCCTTACCCTTACCCTTACCCTTACCCTTGCTTTTACCCTTAAGCTTACCCTTACCCTTACCCTTACCCTTACCCTTACCCTTGCTTTTACCCTTAGGCTTACCCTTACCCTTACCCTTACCCTTACCCTTGCTTTTACCCTTAAGCTTACCCTTACCCTTACCCTTACCCTTACCCTTACCCTTACCCTTACCCTCACCCTTACCCTTACCCTTACCCTTACCCTTACCCTTACCCTTACCCTTACCCTTACCCTTACCCTTACCCTTACCCTTACCCTTACCCTTACCCTTACCCTTACCCTTACCCTTGCTTTTACCCTTAGGCTTACCCTTACCTTTACCCTTACCCTTACCCTTACCCTTACCCTTACCCTTGCTTTTACCCTTAAGCTTACCCTTACCCTTACCCTTACCCTTACCCTTACCCTTACCCTTACCCTTACCCTTACCCTTACCCTTACCCTTACCCTTACCCTTGCTTTTACCCTTAAGCTTACCCTTACCCTTACCCTTACCCTTACCCTTACCCTTACCCTTACCCTTACCCTTACCCTTACCCTTACCCTCACCCTTGCTTTTACCCTTAAGCTTACCCTTACCCTTACCCTTACCCTTACCCTTACCCTTACCCTTGCTTTTACCCTTAAGCTTACCCTTACCCTTACCCTTACCCTTACCCTTACCCTTGCTTTTACCCTTAGGCTTACCCTTACCCTTACCCTTACCCTTACCCTTACCCTTGCTTTTACCCTTAAGCTTACCCTTACCCTTACCCTTACCCTTACTCTTACCCTTACCCTTACCCTTACCCTTACCCTTACCCTTGCTTTTACCCTTAGGCTTACCCTTACCTTTACCCTTACCCTTACCCTTACCCTTACCCTTACCCTTACCCTTACCCTTACCCTTACCCTTACCCTTACCCTTACCCTTGCTTTTACCCTTAAGCTTACCCTTACCCTTACCCTTACCCTTACCCTTACCCTTACCCTTACCCTCACCCTTACCCTTACCCTTACCCTTACCCTTACCCTTGCTTTTACCCTTAAGCTCACCCTTACCCTTACCCTTACCCTTACCCTTACCCTTACCCTTACTCTTACCCTTACCCTTGCTTTTACCCTTAAGCTTACCCTTACCCTTACCCTTACCCTTACCCTTGCTTTTACCCTTAAGCTTACCCTTACCCTTACCCTTACCCTTAAGCTTACCCTTACCCTTACTCTTACCCTTACCCTTACCCTTACCCTTACCCTTACCCTTACCCTTACCCTTACCCTTACCCTTACCCTTGCTTTTACCCTTAAGCTTACCCTTACCCTTACCCTTACCCTTACCCTTACCCTTACCCTTACCCTTACCCTTGCTTTTACCCTTAGGCTTACCCTTACCTTTACCCTTACCCTTACCTTTACCCTTACCCTTACCCTTACCCTTACCCTTGCTTTTACCCTTGAGCTTACCCTTACCCTTACCCTTACCCTTATCCTTACCCTTACCCTTGCTTTTACCCTTAAGCTTACCCTTACCCTTACCCTTACCCTTACCCTTACCCTTACCCTTGCTTTTACCCTTAGGCTTACCCTTACCCTTACCCTTACCCTTACCCTTGCTTTTACCCTTAAGCTTACCCTTACCCTTACCCTTACCCTTACCCTTACCCTTACCCTTACCCTTACCCTTACCCTTACCCTTACCCTTACCCTTACCCTTACCCTTACCCTTACCCTTACCCTTACCCTTACCCTTACCCTTACCCTTACCCTTACCCTTACCCTTACCCTTACCCTTACCCTTACCCTTGCTTTTACCCTTAGGCTTACCCTTACCTTTACCCTTACCCTTACCCTTACCCTTACCCTTACCCTTGCTTTTACCCTTAAGCTTACCCTTACCCTTACCCTTACCCTTACCCTTACCCTTACCCTTACCCTTACCCTTACCCTTACCCTTACCCTTACCCTTACCCTTGCTTTTACCCTTAAGCTTACCCTTACCCTTACCCTTACCCTTACCCTTACCCTTACCCTTACCCTTACCCTTACCCTTACCCTTACCCTCACCCTTGCTTTTACCCTTAAGCTTACCCTTACCCTTACCCTTACCCTTACCCTTACCCTTACCCTTGCTTTTACCCTTAAGCTTACCCTTACCCTTACCCTTACCCTTACCCTTACCCTTGCTTTTACCCTTAGGCTTACCCTTACCCTTACCCTTACCCTTACCCTTGCTTTTACCCTTAAGCTTACCCTTACCCTTACCCTTACCCTTACTCTTACCCTTACCCTTACCCTTACCCTTACCCTTACCCTTGCTTTTACCCTTAGGCTTACCCTTACCTTTACCCTTACCCTTACCCTTACCCTTACCCTTACCCTTACCCTTACCCTTACCCTTACCCTTACCCTTACCCTTGCTTTTACCCTTAAGCTTACCCTTACCCTTACCCTTACCCTTACCCTTACCCTTACCCTTACCCTTACCCTTACCCTTGCTTTTACCCTTAAGCTCACCCTTACCCTTACCCTTACCCTTACCCTTACCCTTACCCTTACTCTTACCCTTACCCTTGCTTTTACCCTTAAGCTTACCCTTACCCTTACCCTTACCCTTACCCTTAAGCTTACCCTTACCCTTACCCTTACCCTTACCCTTACCCTTACCCTTACCCTTGCTTTTACCCTTAAGCTTACCCTTACCCTTACCCTTACCCTTACCCTTACCCTTGCTTTTACCCTTAAGCTTACCCTTACCCTTACCCTTACCCTTACCCTTAAGCTTACCCTTACCCTTACCCTTACCCTTACCCTTACCCTTACCCTTACCCTTGCTTTTGCCCTTAAGCTTACCCTTACCCTTACCCTTACCCTTACCCTTACCCTTAACCTTACCCTTACCCTTACCCTTACCCTTACCCTTACCCTTACCCTTGCTTTTACCCTTAGGCTTACCCTTACCTTTACCCTTACCATTACCCTTACCATTACCCTTACCCTTACCCTTACCCTTACCCTTACCCTTACCCTTGCTTTTACCCTTAAGCTTACCCTTACCCTTACCCTTACCCTTACCCTTACCCTTACCCTTACCCTTACCCTTACCCTTACCCTTACCCTTACCCTTACCCTTACCCTTGCTTTTACCCTTAAGCTTACCCTTACCCTTACCCTTACCCTTACCCTTACCCTTACCCTTGCTTTTACCCTTAAGCTTACCCTTACCCTTACTCTTACCCCTACCCTTACCCTTACCCTTACCCTTACCCTTACCCTTACCCTTACCCTTACCCTTACCCTTACCCTTACCCTTGCTTTTACCCTTAGGCTTACCCTCACCTTTACCCTTACCCTTACCCTTACCCTTACCCTTACCCTTACCCTTACCCTTGCTTTTACCCTTAAGCTTACCCTTACCCTTACCCTTACCCTTACCCTTAGCCTTACCCTTACCCTTGCTTTTACCCTTAAGCTTACCCTTACCCTTACCCTTACCCTTACCCTTACCCTTACCCTTACCCTTACCCTTACCCTTACCCTTACCCTTACCCTTGCTTTTACCCTTAAGCTTACCCTTACCCTTACCCTTACCCTTACCCTTACCCTTACCCTTACCCTTACCCTTACCCTTACCCTTGCTTTTACCCTTAAGCTTACCCTTACCCTTACCCTTACCCTTACCCTTACCCTTACCCTTACCCTTACCCTTACCCTTACCCTTACCCTTACCCTTACCCTTACCCTTACCCTTACTTAGGGTAAGGGTAAGGGTAAGCTTAAGGGTAAAAGCAAGGGTAAGGGTAAGGGTAAGGGTAAGGGTAAGGGTAAGGGTTAGGGTAAGGGTAAGGGTAAGCTTAAGGGTAAGCTTAAGGGTAAGGGTAAGGGTAAGGGTAAGGGTAAGGGTAAGCTTAAGGGTAAAAGCAAGGATAAGGGTAAGGGTAAGGGTAAGGGTAAGGGTAAGCTTAAGGGTAAGGGTAAGGGTAAGGGTAAGGGTAAGCTTAAGGGTAAAAGCAAGGGTAAGGTTAAGGGTAAGGGTAAGGGTAAGGGTAAGGGTAAGGGTAAGCTTAAGGGTAAGGGTAAGGGTAAGGGTAAGGGTAAGCTTAAGGGTAAAAGCAAGGGTAAGGGTAAGGGTAAGGGTAAGGGTAAGGGTAAGGGTAAGGGTAAGGGTAAGGGTAAGGGTAAGGGTAAGGGTAAGGGTAAGGGTAAGCTTAAGGGTAAGGGTAAGCTTAAGGGTAAAAGCAA
The DNA here is from genome assembly GCA_958510865.1 of Myrrha octodecimguttata. Classification (NCBI taxonomy): domain Eukaryota; kingdom Metazoa; phylum Arthropoda; class Insecta; order Coleoptera; family Coccinellidae; genus Myrrha; species Myrrha octodecimguttata. The sequence goes on along the minus strand of CAUEHS010000064.1, from coordinate 14,763 downwards.
GGGTAAGGGTAAGGGTAAGGGTAAGGGTAAGGGTAAGCTTAAGGGTAAAAGCAAGGGTAAGGGTAAGGGTAAGGGTAAGGGTAAGGGTAAGGGTAAGGGTAAGGGTAAGGGTTAGGGTAAGGGTAAGGGTAAGGGTAAGCTTAAGGGTAAGGGTAAGGGTAAGGGTAAGCTTAAGGGTAAAAGCAAGGGTAAGGGTAAGGGTAAGGGTAAGGGTAAGGGTAAGGGTAAAGGTAAGGGTAAGCCTAAGGGTAAAAGCAAGGGTAAGGGTAAGGGTAAGGGTAAGGGTAAGGGTAAGGGTAAGGGTAAGGGTAAGGGTAAGGGTAAGGGTAAGGGTAAAGGTAAGGGTAAGCTTAAGGGTAAAAGCAAGGGTAAGGGTAAGGGTAAGGGTAAGGGTAAGGGTAAGGGTAAGGGTAAGGGTGAGGGTAAGGGTAAGGGTAAGGGTAAGGGTAAGGGTAAGCTTAAGGGTAAAAGCAAGGGTAAGGGTAAGGGTAAGGGTAAGGGTAAGGGTAAGGGTAAGTGTAAGGGTAAGCTTAAGGGTAAAAGCAAGGGTAAGGGTAAGGGTAAGGGTAAGGGTAAGGGTTAGGGTAAGGGTAAAGGTAAGGGTAAGCCTAAGGGTAAAAGCAAGGGTAAGGGTAAGGGTAAGGGTAAGGGTAAGGGTAAGGGTAAGGGTAAGGGTAAGGGTAAGGGTTAGAGTAAGGGTAAGGGTAAGGGTAAGCTTAAGGGTAAAAGCAAGGGTAAGGGTAAGGGTAAGGGTAAGGGTAAGCCTAAGGGTAAAAGCAAGGGTAAGGGTAAGGTTAAGGGTAAGGGTAAGGGTAAGCTTAAGGGTAAAAGCAAGGGTAAGGGTAAGGGTAAGGGTAAGGGTAAGCTTAAGGGTAAAAGCAAGGGTTAGGGTAAGGGTGAGGGTAAGGGTAAGGGTAAGGGTAAGGGTAAAGGTAAGGGTAAGCCTAAGAGTAAAAGCAAGGGTAAGGGTAAGGGTAAGGGTAAGGGTAAGGGTAAAGGTAAGGGTAAGGGTAAGGGTAAGGGTAAGGGTAAGGGTAAGCTTAAGGGTAAAAGCAAGGGTAAGGATAAGGGTAAGGGTGAGGGTAAGGGTAAGGGTAAGGGTAAGGGTAAGGGTAAGGGTAAGGGTAAGGGTAAGCTTAAGGGTAAAAGCAAGGGTAAGGGTAAGGGTAAGGGTAAGGGTAAGGGTAAGGGTAAGGGTAAGCTTAAGGGTAAAAGCAAGGGTAAGGGTTAGGGTAAGGGTAAGGGTAAGGGTAAGGGTAAGGGTAAGCTTAAGGGTAAAAGCAAGGGTAAGGGTAAGGGTAAGGGTAAGGGTAAGGGTAAGGGTAAAGGTAAGGGTAAGCCTAAGGGTAAAAGCAAGGGTAAGGGTAAGGGTAAGGGTAAGGGTAAGGGTAAGGGTAAGGGTAAGGGTAAGGGTAAGGGTAAGGGTAAGGGTAAGGGTAAGGGTGAGGGTAAGGGTAAGGGTAAGCTTAAGGGTATAAGCAAGGGTAAGGGTAAGGGTAAGGGTGAGGGTAAGGGTAAGGGTAAGGGTAAGGGTAAGCTTAAGGGTAAAAGCAAGGGTAAGGGTAAGGGTAAGGGTAAGGGTAAGGGTAAGGGTAAGCTTAAGGGTAAAAGCAAGGGTAAGGGTAAGGGTAAGGGTAAGGGTAAGGGTAAGGGTAAGGGTAAGGGTAAGGGTAAGGGTAAGGGTAAGGGTAAGGGTAAGGGTAAGGGTAAGGGTAAGGGTAAGGGTAAGGGTAAAGGTAAGGTTAAGCCTAAGGGTAAAAGCAAGGGTAAGGGTAAGGGTAAGGGTAAGGGTAAGGGTAAGGGTAAGGGTAAGGGTAAGGGTAAGGGTAAGGGTAAGGGTAAGGGTAAGGGTAAGGGTAAAGGTAAGGGTAAGGGTAAGGGTAAGCTTAAGGGTAAAAGCAAGGGTAAGGGTAAGGGTAAGGGTAAGGGTAAGCCTAAGGGTAAAAGCAAGGGTAAGGGTAAGGGTAAGGGTAAGGGTAAGGGTAAGGGTAAGCTTAAGGGTAAATGCAAGGGTAAGGGTAAGGGTAAGGGTAAGCTTAAGGGTAAAAGCAAGGGTAAGGGTAAGGGTAAGGGTAAGGGTAAGGGTAAGGGTAAGGATAAGGGTAAGGGTAAGGGTAAAGGTAAGGGTAAGCCTAAGGGTCAAAGCAAGGGTAAGGGTTAGGGTAAGGGTAAGGGTAAGGGTAAGGGTAAGGGTAAGGGTAAGGGTAAGGGTAAGGGTAAGGGTAAGGGTAAGGGTAAGGGTAAGGGTAAGCTTAAGGGTAAAAGCAAGGGTAAGGGTAAGGGTAAGGGTAAGGGTAAGGGTGAGGGTAAGGGTAAGGGTAAGGGTAAGGGTAAGGGTAAGCTTAAGGGTAAGGGTAAGGGTAAGGATAAGGGAAAGCCTAAGGGTAAAAGCAAGAAGCTTACCCTTACCCTTACCCTTACCCTTACCCTTGCTTTTACCCTTGAGCTTACCCTTACCCTTACCCTTACCCTTACCCTTACCCTTACCCTTACCCTTACCCTTACCCTTACCCTTACCCTTACCCTTACCCTTACCCTTACCCTTGCTTTTACCCTTAAGCTCACCCTTACCCTTACCCTCACCCTTACCCTTACCCTTACCCTTACCCTTACCCTTACCCTTACCCTTACCCTTATCCTTGCTTTTACCCTTAGGCTTACCCTTACCTTTACCCTTACCCTTACCCTTACCCTCACCCTTGCTTTTACCCTTAAGCTTACCCTTACCCTTACCCTTACCCTTACCCTTAAGCTTACCCTTACCCTTACCTTTACCCTTACCCTTACCCTTACCCTTACCCTTACCCTTACCCTTACCCTTACCCTTGCTTTTACCCTTAAGCTTACCCTTACCCTTACCCTTACCCTTGCTTTTACCCTTAAGCTTACCCTTACCCTTACCCTTACCCTTACCCTTAAGCTTTCCCTTACCCTTACCCTTACCCTTACCCTTACCCTTACCCTTACCCTTACCCTTACCCTTACCCTTACCCTTACCCTTGCTTTCACCCTTAAGCTTACCCTTACCCTTACCCTTACCCTTACCCTTAAGCTTACCCTTACCCTTACCCTTACCCTCACCCTTACCCTTACCCTTGCTTTTACCCTTAAGCTTACCCTTACCCTTACCCTTACCCTTACCCTTAAGCTTACCCTTACCCTTACCCTTACCCTTACCCTTACCCTTACCCTTACCCTTACCCTTGCTTTTACCCTTAAGCTTACCCTTACCCTTACCCTTACCCTTACCCTTAAGCTTACCCTTACCCTTACCCTTACCCTTACCCTTACCCTTACCCTTACCCTTAACCTTACCCTTACCCTTACCCTTACCCTTGCTTTTACCCTTTAGCTTACCCTTACCCTTACCCTTACCCTTACCCTTGCTTTTACCCTTAAGCTTACCCTTACCCTTACCCTTACCCTTACCCTTAAGCTTACCCTTACCCTTACCCTTACCCTTACCCTTACCCTTACCCTTACCCTTACCCTTACCCTTACCCTTACCCTTACCCTTACCCTTACCCTTGCTTTTACCCTTAAGCTTACCCTTACCCTTACCCTTAACCTTACCCTTACCCTTACCCTTACCCTTACCCTTACCCTTACCCTTGCTTTTACCCTTAGGCTTACCCTTACCTTTACCCTTACCCTTACCCTTACCCTTACCCTTACCCTTACCCTTACCTTTACCCTTACCCTTGCTTTTACCCTTAAGCTTACCCTTACCCTTACCCTTACCCTTACCCTTACCCTTACTCTTGCTTTTACCCTTAAGCTTACCCTTACCCTTACCCTTACCCTTACCCTTACCCTTACCCTTACCCTTGCTTTTACCCTTAGGCTTACCCTTACCCTTTCCCTTACCCTTACCCTTGCTTTTACCCTTAAGCTTACCCTTACCCTTACCCTTACCCTTACCCTTACCCTTACCCTTACCCTTACCCTTACCCTTACCCTTACCCTTACCCTTACCCTTACCCTTACCCTTACCCTTACCCTAACCCTTACCCTCACCCTTACCCTTACCCTTACCCTTGCTTTTACCCTTAGGCTTACCCTTACCTTTACCCTTACCCTTACACTTACCCTTACCCTTACCCTTGCTTTTACCCTTAAGCTTACCCTTACCCTTACCCTTACCCTTACCCTTACCCTTGCTTTTACCCTTAAGCTTACCCTTACCCTTACCCTTACCCTTACCCTTACCCTTACCCTTACCCTTACCCTTACCCTCACCCTTGCTTTTACCCTTAAGCTTACACTTACCCTTACCCTTACCCTTACCCTTACCCTTGCTTTTACCCTTAGGCTTACCCTTACCCTTACCCTTACCCTTACCCTTGCTTTTACCCTTAAGCTTACACTTACCCTTACCCTTACCCTTACCCTTACCCTTACCCTTACCCTTACCCTTACCCTTACCCTTACCCTTGCTTTAACCCTTAAGCTAACCCTTACCCTTACCCTTACCCTTACCCTTACCCTTAACCTTACCCTTGCCCTTGCTTTTACCCTTAAGCTAACCCTTACCCTTACCCTTACCCTTACCCTTACCCTTAACCTTACCCTTACCCTTGCTTTTACCCTTAAGCTCACCCATACCCTTACCCTTACCCTTACCCTTACACTTACCCTTACCCTGACCCTTACCTTTGCTTTTACCCTTAAGCTTACCCTTACCCTTACCCTCACCCTTACCCTTAAGCTTACCCTTACCCTTACCCTTACCCTTACCCTTACCCTTACCCTTGCTTTTACCCTTAAGCTTACCCTTACCCTTACCCTTACCCTTACCCTTACCCTTACCCTTGCTTTTACCCTTGAGCTTACCCCTACCCTTACCCTTACCCTTACCCTTAAGCTTACCCTTACCCTTACCCTTACCCTTACCCTTACCCTTACCCTTACCCTTGCTTTTACCCTTAAGCTTACCCTTACCCTTACCCTTACCCTTACCCTAACCCTTACCCTTAACCTTACCCTTACCCTTACCCTTACCCTTACCCTTACCCTTGCTTTTACTCTTAGGCTTACCCTTACCTTTACCCTTACCCTTACCCTTACCCTTACCCTTACCCTTACCCTTACCCTTACCCTTACCCTTACCCTTACCCTTGCTTTTACCCTTAAGCTTACCCTTACCCTTACCCTTACCCTTACCCTTACCCTTACCCTTACCCTTACCCTTACCCTTACCCTTACCCTTACCCTTACCCTTACCCTTGCTTTTACCCTTTAGCTTACCCTTACCCTTACCCTTACTCTTACCCTTACCCTTACCCTTACCCTTACCCTTACCCTTGCTTTTACCCTTAAGCTTACCCTTACCCTTACCTTTACCCTTACCCTTACCCTTACCCTTACCCTTACCCTTACCCTTACCCTTACCCTTACCCTTACCCTTACCCTTACCCTTACCATTACCCTTACCCTTACCCTTGCTTTTACCCTTAGGCTTACCCTTACCTTTAGCCTTACCCTTACCCTTACTCTTACCCTTACCCTTACCCTTACCCTTGCTTTTACCCTTAAGCTTACCCTTACCCTTACCCTTACCCTTACCCTTACCCTTACCCTTACCCTTACCCTTGCTTTTACCCTTAAGCTTACCCTTACGCTTACCCTTACCCTTACACTTACCCTTGCTTTTACCCTTAGGCTTACCCTTACCCTTACCCTTACCCTTACCCTTAAGCTTACCCTTACCCTTACCCTTACCCTTACCCTTACCCTTACCCTTACCCTTACCCTTGCTTTTACCCTTAAGCTTACCCTTACCCTTACCCTTACCCTTACCCTTACCCTTACCCTTACCCTTACCCTTACCCTTACCCTTGCTTTGACCCTTAGGCTTACCCTTACCTTTACCCTTACCCTTACCCTTACCCTTACCCTTACCCTTACCCTTACCCTTACCCTTACCCTTGCTTTTACCCTTAAGCTTACCCTTACCCTTACCCTTACCCTTACCCTTACCCTTACCCTTACCCTTGCTTTTACCCTTAAGCTTACCCTTACCCTTACCCTTACCCTTACCCTTACCCTTGCTTTTACCCTTAGGCTTACCCTTACCCGTACCCTTACCCTTACCCTTGCTTTTACCCTTAAGCTTACCCTTACCCTTACCCTTACCCTTACCCTTACCCTTACCCTTACCCTTACCCTTACCCTTACCCTTACCCTTACCCTTAACCTTACCCTTACCCTTACCCTTACCCTTACCCTTACCCTTACCCTTACCCTTACCCTTACCCTTACCCTTACCCTTGCTTTTACCCTTAGGCTTAAACTTACCTTTACCCTTACCCTTACCCTTACCCTTACCCTTACCCTCACCCTTACCCTTACCCTTACCCTTACCCTTACCCTTGCTTTCACCCTTAAGCTTACCCTTACCCTTACCCTTACTCTTACCCTTACCCTTACCCTTACCCTTGCTTTTACCCTTAAGCTTACCCTTACCCTTACCCTTACCCTTACCCTCAACCTTACCCTTACCCTTACCCTTGCTTATACCCTTAAGCTTACCCTTACCCTTACCCTTACCCTTACCCTTACCCTTACCCTTACCCTTACCCTTACCCTTACCCTTACCCTTACCCTTACCCTTACCCTTACCCTTACCCTTACCCTTACCCTTACCCTTACCCTTACCCTCACCTTTGCTTTTACTCTTAGGCTTACCCTTACCTTTACCCTTACCCTTACCCTTACCCTTACCCTTACCCTTGCTTTCACCCTTAAGCTTACCCTTACCCTTACCCTTACCCTTACCCTTACCCTTACCCTAACCCTTACCCTTGCTTTTACCCTTAAGCTTACCCTTACCCTTACCCTTACCCTTACCCTTACCCTTACCCTTACCCTTACCCTTACCCTTACCCTTACCCTTACCCTTGCTTTTACCCTTAAGCTTACCCTTACCCTTACCCTTACCCTTACCCTTACCCTTACCCTTACCCTTATCCTTACCCTTGCTTTTACCCTTAAGCTTACCCTTACCCTTACCCTTACCCTTACCCTTACCCTTGCTTTTACTCTTAGGCTTACCCTTACCTTTACCCTTACCCTTACCCTTACCCTTACCCTTACCCTTACCCTTACCCTCACCCTTACCCTTACCCTTGCTTTTACCCTTAAGCTTACCCTTACTCTTACCCTTACCCTTACCCTTACCCTTGCTTTTACCCTTAAGCTTACCCTTACCCTTACCCTTAACCTTACCCTTACCCTTGCTTTTACCCTTAGGCTTACCCTTACCCTTACCCTTACCCTTACCCTCACCCTTACCCTTACCCTTACCCTTGCTTATACCCTTAAGCTTACCCTTACCCTTACCCTTACCCTTACCCTTACCCTTACCCTTACCCTTACCCTTACCCTTACCCTTACCCTTACCCTTACCCTTACCCTTACCCTTACCCTTACCCTTACCCTTACCCTTACCCTTACCCTTACCCTTACCCTTGCTTTTACTCTTAGGCTTACCCTTACCTTTACCCTTACCCTTACCCTTACCCTTACCCTTACCCTTACCCTTACCCTTGCTTTTACCCTTAAGCTTACCCTTACCCTTACCCTTACCCTTACCCTTACCCTTACCCTAACCCTTACCCTTGCTTTTACCCTTAAGCTTACCCTTACCCTTACCCTTACCCTTACCCTTACCCTTACCCTTACCCTTACCCTTACCCTTACCCTTGCTTTTACCCTTAAGCTTACCCTTACCCTTACCCTTACCCTTACCCTTACCCTTACCCTTATCCTTACCCTTGCTTTTACCCTTAAGCTTACCCTTACCCTTACCCTTACCCTTACCCTTACCCTTGCTTTTACTCTTAGGCTTACCCTTACCTTTACCCTTACCCTTACCCTTACCCTTACCCTTACCCTCACCCTTACCCTTACCCTTGCTTTTACCCTTAAGCTTACCCTTACTCTTACCCTTACCCTTACCCTTACCCTTGCTTTTACCCTTAAGCTTACCCTTACCCTTACCCTTAACCTTAACCTTACCCTTGCTTTTACCCTTAGGCTTACCCTTACCCTTACCCTTACCCTTACCCTTGCTTTTACCCTTAAGCTTACCCTTACCCTTACCCTTACTCTTACCCTTACCCTTACCCTTACCCTTACCCTTACCCTTACCCTTACCCTTACCCTTACCCTTACCCTTGCTTTTACCCTTAGGCTTACCCTTACCTTTACCCTTACCCTAACCCTTACCCTTACCCTTACCCTTACCCTTACCCTTGCTTTTACCCTTAAGCTTACCCTTACCCTTACCCTTACCCTTACCCTTACCCTTACCCTTACCCTTACCCTTACCCTTACCCTTACCCTTGCTTTTACCCTTAAGCTTACCCTTACCCTTACCCTTAACCTCACCCTTACCCTTACCCTGACCCTTACCCTTACCCTTACCCTTACCCTTGCTTTTACCCTTAAGCTTACCCTTACCCTTACCCTTACCCTTACCCTTACCCTTACCCTTACCCTTACCCTTACCCTTACCCTTACCCTTACCCTTACCCTTACCCTTACCCTTACCCTTGCTTTTACCCTTAGGCTTACCCTTACCTTTACCCTTACCCTTACCCTTACCCTTACCCTTACCCTTGCTTTTACCCTTAAGCTTACCCTTACCCTTACCCTTACCCTTAAGCTTACCCTTACCCTTACCCTTACCCTTACCCTTACCCTTACCCTTACCCTTACCCTTACCCTTACCCTTACCCTTGCTTTTACCCTTAAGCTTACACTTACCCTTACCCTTACCCTTACCCTTACCCTTGCTTTTACCCTTAAGCTTACCCTTACCCTTACCCTTACCCTTAAGCTTACCCTTACCCTTACCCTTACCCTTACCCTTACCCTTACCCTTACCCTTACCCTTACCCTTACCCTTACCCTTATCCTTACCCTTACCCTTGCTTTTACCCTTAAGCTTACCCTTACCCTTACCCTTACCCTTACCCTTAAGCTTACCCTTACCCTTACCCTTACCCTTACCCTTAACCTTACCCTTGCTTTTACCCTTAAGCTTACCCTTACCTTTACCCTTACCCTTACCCTTAAGCTTACCCTTACCCTTACCCTTACCCTTACCCTTACCCTTACCCTTGCTTTTACCCTTAAGCTTACCCTTACCCTTACCCTTACCCTTACCCTTAAGCTTACCCTTACCCTTACCCTTACCCTTACCCTTACCCTTACCCTTACCCTTACCCTTACCCTTACCCTTGCTTTTACCCTTAAGCTTACCCTTACCCTTACCCTTACCCTTACCCTTGCTTTTACCCTTAAGCTTACCCTTACCCTTACCCTTACCCTTAAGCTTACCCTTACCCTTACCCTTACCCTTACCCTTACCCTTACCCTTACCCTTACCCTTACCCTTACCCTTACCCTTACCCTTGCTTTTACCCTTAAGCTTACCCTTACCCTTACCCTTACCCTTACCCTTACCCTTACCCTTACCCTTACTCTTACCCTTGCTTTTACCCTTAGGCTTACCCTTACCTTTACCCTTACCCTTACCTTTACCCTTACCCTTACCCTTACCCTTACCCTTGCTTTTACCCTTGAGCTTACCCTTACCCTTACCCTTACCCTTACCCTTACCCTTACCCTTGCTTTTACCCTTAAGCTTACCCTTACCCTTACCCTTACCCTTACCCTTACCCTTGCTTTTACCCTTAGGCTTACCCTTACCCTTACCCTTACCCTTACCCTTGCTTTTACCCTTAAGCTTACCCTTACCCTTACCCTTACCCTTACCCTTACCCTTAGCCTTACCCTTACCCTTACCCTTACCCTTACCCTTACCCTTACCCTTACCCTTACCCTTACCCTTACCCTTACCCTTACCCTTACCCTTACCCTTACCCTTACCCTTACCCTTACCCTTACCCTTACCCTTACCCTTACCCTTGCTTTTACCCTTAGGCTTACCCTTACCTTTACCCTTACCCTTACCCTTACCCTTACCCTTACCCTTGCTTTTACCCTTAAGCTTACCCTTACCCTTACCCTTACCCTTACCCTTACCCTTACCCTTACCCTTACCCTTACCCTTACCCTTACCCTTACCCTTACCCTTGCTTTTACCCTTAAGCTTACCCTTACCCTTACCCTTACCCTTACCCTTGCTTTTACTCTTAGGCTTACCCTTACCTTTACCCTTACCCTTACCCTTACCCTTACCCTTACCCTCACCCTTACCCTTACCCTTGCTTTTACCCTTAAGCTTACCCTTACCCTTACCCTTACCCTTACCCTTACCCTTACCCTTGCTTTTACCCTTAAGCTTACCCTTACCCTTACCCTTAACCTTACCCTTACCCTTGCTTTTACCCTTAGGCTTACCCTTACCCTTACCCTTACCCTTACCCTTGCTTTTACCCTTAAGCTTACCCTTACCCTTACCCTTACTCTTACCCTTACCCTTACCCTTACCCTTACCCTTACCCTTACCCTTACCCTTACCCTTACCCTTACCCTTGCTTTTACCCTTAGGCTTACCCTTACCTTTACCCTTACCCTAACCCTTACCCTTACTCTTACCCTTACCCTTACCCTTGCTTTTACCCTTAAGCTTACCCTTACCCTTACCCTTACCCTTACCCTTACCCTTACCCTTACCCTTACCTATACCCTTACCCTTACCCTTACCCTTGCTTTTACCCTTAAGCTTACCCTTACCCTTACCCTTAACCTTACCCTTACCCTTACCCTTACCCTTACCCTTACCCCTACCCTTACCCTTGCTTTTACCCTTAAGCTTACCCTTACCCTTACCCTTACCCTTACCCTTACCCTTACCCTTACCCTTACCCTTACCCTTACCCTTACCCTTACCCTTACCCTTACCCTTACCCTTACCCTTACCCTTACCCTTACCCTTACCCTTGCTTTTACCCTCAGGCTTACCCTTACCTTTACCCTTACCCTTACCCTTACCCTTACCCTTACCCTTGCTTTTACCCTTAAGCTTACCCTTACCCTTACCCTTACCCTTAAGCTTATCCTTAACCTTACCCTTACCCTTACCCTTACCCTTACCCTTACCCTTACCCTTACCCTTACCCTTACCCTTACCCTTGCTTTTACCCTTAATCTTACCCTTACCCTTACCCTTACCCTTACCCTTACCCTTGCTTTTACCCTTAAACTTACCCTCACCCTTACCCTTACCCTTAAGCTTACCCTTACCCTTACCCTTACCCTTACCCTTACCCTTACCCTTACCCTTACCCTTACCCTTACCCTTACCCTTACCCTTACCCTTACCCTTACCCTTGCTTTCACCCTTAAGCTTACCCTTACCCTTACCCTTACCCTTACCCTTAAGCTTACCCTTACCCTTACCCTTACCCTTACCCTTACCCTTAACCTTACCCTTGCTTTTACCCTTAAGCTTACCCTTACCCTTACCCTTACCCTTAAGCTTACCCTTACCCTTACCCTTACCCTTACCCTTACCCTTACCCTTGCTTTTACCCTTAAGCTTACCCTTACTCTTACCCTTACCCTTACCCTTAAGCTTACCCTCACCCTTACCCTTACCCTTACCCTTACCCTTACCCTTACCCTTGCTTTTACCCTTAAGCTTACCCTTACCCTTACCCTTACCCTTACCCTTGCTTTTACCCTTAAGCTTACCCTTACCCTTACCCTTACCCTTAAGCTTACCCTTACCCTTACCCTTACCCTTACCCTTACCCTTACCCTTACCCTTACCCTTACCCTTACCCTTGCTTTTACCCTTAAGCTTACCCTTACCCTTACCCTTACCCTTACCCTTACCCTTACCCTTACCCTTACCCTTACCCTTACCCTTACCCTTACCCTTGCTTTTACCCTTAGGCTTACCCTTACCTTTACCCTTACCCTTACCTTTACCCTTACCCTTACCCTTACCCTTACCCTTGCTTTTACCCTTGAGCTTACCCTTACCCTTACCCTTACCCTTACCCTTACCCTTACCCTTACCCTTACCCTTACCCTTGCTTTTACCCTTAAGCTTACCCTTACCCTTACCCTTACCCTTACCCTTACCCTTGCTTTTACCCTTAGGCTTACCCTTACCCATACCCTTACCCTTACCCTTGCTTTTACCCTTAAGCTTACCCTTACCCTTACCCTTACCCTTACCCTTACCCTTACCCTTACCCTTACCCTTACCCTTACCCTTACCCTTACCCTTACCCTTACCCTTACCCTTACCCTTACCCTTACCCTTACCCTTACCCTTACCCTTACCCTTACCCTTACCCTTACCCTTACCCTTACCCTTGCTTTTACCCTTAGGCTTACCCTTACCTTTACCCTTACCCTTACCCTTACCCTTACCCTTACCCTTGCTTTTACCCTTAAGCTTACCCTTACCCTTACCCTTACACTTACCCTTACCCTTACCCTTACCCTTACCCTTACCCTTACCCTTACCCTTACCCTTGCTTTTACCCTTAAGCTTACCCTTACCCTTACCCTTACCCTTACCCTTACCCTTGCTTTTACCCTTAAACTTACCCTCACCCTTACCCTTACCCTTAAGCTTACCCTTACCCTTACCCTTACCCTTACCCTTACCCTTACCCTTACCCTTACCCTTACCCTTACCCTTACCCTTACCCTTACCCTTACCCTTGCTTTTACCCTTAAGCTTACCCTTACCCTTACCCTTACCCTTACCCTTAAGCTTACCCTTACCCTTACCCTTACCCTTACCCTTACCCTTAACCTTACCCTTGCTTTTACCCTTAAGCTTACCCTTACCCTTACCCTTACCCTTAAGCTTACCCTTACCCTTACCCTTACCCTTACCATTACCCTTACCCTTGCTTTTACCCTTAAGCTTACCCTTACTCTTACCCTTACCCTTACCCTTAAGCTTACCCTCACCCTTACCCTTACCCTTACCCTTACCCTTACCCTTACCCTTGCTTTTACCCTTAAGCTTACCCTTACCCTTACCCTTACCCTTACCCTTGCTTTTACCCTTAAGCTTACCCTTACCCTTACCCTTACCCTTAAGCTTACCCTTACCCTTACCCTTACCCTTACCCTTACCCTTACCCTTACCCTTACCCTTACCCTTACCCTTGCTTTTACCCTTAAGCTTACCCTTACCCTTACCCTTACCCTTACCCTTACCCTTACCCTTACCCTTACCCTTACCCTTACCCTTACCCTTACCCTTACCCTTGCTTTTACCCTTAGGCTTACCCTTACCTTTACCCTTACCCTTACCTTTACCCTTACCCTTACCCTTACCCTTACCCTTGCTTTTACCCTTGAGCTTACCCTTACCCTTACCCTTACCCTTACCCTTACCCTTACCCTTACCCTTACCCTTACCCTTGCTTTTACCCTTAAGCTTACCCTTACCCTTACCCTTACCCTTACCCTTACCCTTGCTTTTACCCTTAGGCTTACCCTTACCCATACCCTTACCCTTACCCTTGCTTTTACCCTTAAGCTTACCCTTACCCTTACCCTTACCCTTACCCTTACCCTTACCCTTACCCTTACCCTTACCCTTACCCTTACCCTTACCCTTACCCTTACCCTTACCCTTACCCTTACCCTTACCCTTACCCTTACCCTTACCCTTACCCTTACCCTTACCCTTACCCTTACCCTTACCCTTACCCTTACCCTTGCTTTTACCCTTAGGCTTACCCTTACCTTTACCCTTACCCTTACCCTTACCCTTACCCTTACCCTTGCTTTTACCCTTAAGCTTACCCTTACCCTTACCCTTACACTTACCCTTACCCTTACCCTTACCCTTACCCTTACCCTTACCCTTACCCTTACCCTTGCTTTTACCCTTAAGCTTACCCTTACCCTTACCCTTACCCTTACCCTTACCCTTACCCTTACCCTTACCCTTACCCTCACCCTTGCTTTTACCCTTAAGCTTACCCTTACCCTTACCCTTACCCTTACCCTTACCCTTACCCTTGCTTTTACCCTTAAGCTTACCCTTACCCTTACCCTTACCCTTACCCTTACCCTTACCCTTGCTTTTACCTTAGGCTTACCCTTACCCTTACCCTTACCCTTACCCTTGCTTTTACCCTTAAGCTTACCCTTACCCTTACCCTTACCCTTACTCTTACCCTTACTCTTACCCTTACCCTTACCCTTACCCTTACCCTTACCCTTGCTTTTACCCTTAGGCTTACCCTTACCTTTACCCTTACCCTTACCCTTACCCTTACCCTTACCCTTACCCTTGCTTTTACCCTTAAGCTCACCCTTACCCTTACCCTTACCCTTACCCTTACCCTTACCCTTACTCTTACCCTTACCCTTGCTTTTACCCTTAAGCTTACCCTTACCCTTACCCTTACCCTTACCCTTGCTTTTACCCTTAAGCTTACCCTTACCCTTACCCTTACCCTTAAGCTTACCCTTACCCTTACCCTTACCCTTACCCTTACCATTACCCTTACCCTTACCCTTACCCTTACCCTTACCCTTACCCTTACCCTTACCCTTGCTTTTACCCTTAAGCTTACCTTACCCTTACCCTTACCCTTACCCTTACCCTTACCCTTACCCTTACCCTTACCCTTACCCTTGCTTTTACCCTTAGGCTTACCCTTACCTTTACCCTTACCCTTACCTTTACCCTTACCCTTACCCTTACCCTTACCCTTGCTTTTACCCTTGAGCTTACCCTTACCCTTACCCTTACCCTTACCCTTACCCTTACCCTTGCTTTTACCCTTAAGCTTACCCTTACCC
>CAUEHS010000063.1:0-29839 GCA_958510865.1 Myrrha octodecimguttata | reverse complement strand
GGTAAGGGTAAGCTTAAGGGTAAAAGCAAGGGTAAGGATAAGGGTAAGGGTAAGGGTAAGGGTAAGGGTAAGGGTAAGCTTAAGGGTAAAAGCAAGGGTAAGGGTAAGGGTAAGGGTAAGGGTAAGGGTAAGGGTAAGGGTAAGGGTAAGGGTAAGGGTAAGCTTAAGGGTAAAAGCAAGGGTAAGGGTTAGGGTAAGGGTAAGGGTAAGGGTAAGGGTAAGGGTAAGGGTAAGCTTAAGGGTAAAATCAAGGGTAAGGGTAAGGGTAAGGGTAAGGGTAAGGGTAAGGGTAAGGGTAAGGGTAAGGGTAAGGGTAAGGGTAAAGGTAAGGGTAAGCCTAAGGGTAAAAGCAAGGGTAAGGGTGAGGGTAAGGGTAAGGGTAAGGGTAAGAGTAAGGGTAAGGGTAAGGGTAAGGGTAAGGGTAAGGGTAAGGGTAAGCTTAAGGGTATAAGCAAGGGTAAGGGTAAGGGTAAGGGTGAGGGTAAGGGTAAGGGTAAGGGTGAGGGTAAGCTTAAGGGTAAAAGCAAGGGTAAGGGTAAGGGTAAGGGTAAGGGTAAGGGTAAGGGTAAGGGTAAGCTTAAGGGTAAAAGCAAGGGTAAGGGTGAGGGTAAGGGTAAGGGTAAGGGTAAGGGTAAGGGTAAGGGTAAGGGTAAGGGTAAGGGTAAGGGTAAAGGTAAGGTTAAGCCTTAGGGTAAAAGCAAGGGTAAGGGTAAGGGTAAGGGTAAGGGTAAGGGTAAGGGTAAGGGTAAGGGTAAGGGTAAGGGTAAGGGTAAGGGTAAGGGTAAGGGTAAGGGTAAGGGTAAGGGTAAGGGTAAGCTTAAGGGTAAAAGCAAGGGTAAGGGTAAGGGTAAGGGTAAGGGTAAGCCTAAGGGTAAAAGCAAGGGTAAGGGTAAGGGTAAGGGTAAGGGTAAGGGTAAGCTTAAGGGTAAAAGCAAGGGTAAGGGTAAGGGTAAGGGTAAGGGTAAAGGTAAGCTTAAGGGTAAAAGCAAGGGTAAGGGTAAGGGTAAGGGTAAGGGTAAGGGTAAGGGTAAGGGTAAGGGTAAGGGTAAGGGTAAGGGTAAGGGTAAGGGTAAGCTTACCCTTACCCTTACCCTTACCCTTACCCTTACCCTTACCCTTGCTTTTACCCTTAAGCTTACCCTTACCCTTACCCTTACCCTTACCCTTGCTTTTACCCTTAAGCTTACCCTTACCCTTACCCTTACCCTTACCCTTAAGCTTACCCTTACCACTACCCTTACCCTTACCCTTACCCTTACCCTTACCCTTACCCTTGCTTTTGCCCTTAAGCTTACCCTTACCCTTACCCTTAACCTTACCCTTACCCTTACCCTTACCCTTACCCTTACCCTTGCTTTTACCCTTAGGCTTACCCTTACCTTTACCCTTACCCTTACCCTTACCCTTACCCTTACCCTTACCCTTACCCTTACCCTTACCCTTACCTTCACCCTTACCCTTGCTTTCACCCTTAAGCTTACCCTTACCCATACCCTTACCCTTACCCTTACCCTTACCCTTACTCTTGCTTTTACCCTTAAGCTTACCCTTACCCTTACCCTTACCCTTACCCTTACCCTTGCTTTTACCCTTAGGCTTACCCTTACCCTTTCCCTTACCCTTACCCTTGCTTTTACCCTTAAGCTTACCCTTACCCTTACCCTTACCCTTACCCTTACCCTTACCCTTACCCTTACCCTTACCCTTACCCTAACCCTTACCCAGACCCTTACCCTAACCCTTACCCTTGCTTTTACCCTTAGGCTTACCCTTACCTTTACCCTTACCCTTACCCTTACCCTTACCCTTGCTTTTACCCTTAAGCTTACCCTTACCCTTACCCTTACCCTTACCCTTACCCTTACCCTTACCCTTACCCTTGCTTTTACCCTTAAGCTTACCCTTACCCTTACCCTTACCCTTACCCTTAAGCTCACCCTTACCCTTACCCTTACCCTTACCCTTACCCTTACCCTTACCCTTGCTTTTACCCTTAAGCTTACCCTTACCCTTACCCTTACCCTTACCCTTACCCTTGCTTTTACCCTTAAGCTTACCCTTACCCTTACCCTTACCCTTACCCTTAAGCTTACCCTTACCCTTACCCTTACCCTTACCCTTACCCTTACCCTCACCCTTGCTTTTACCCTCAAGCTTACCTTTACCCTTACCCTTACCCTTACCCTTACCCTTACCCTTGCTTTTACCCTTAAGCTTACCCTTACCCTTACCCTTACCCTTACCCTTACCCTTGCTTTTACCCTTAGGCTTACCCTTACCCTTACCCTTACCCTTACCCTTGCTTTTACCCTTAAGCTTACCCTTACCCTTACCCTTACCCTTACTCTTACCCTTACCCTTACCCTTACCCTTACCCTTACCCTTACCCTTGCTTTTACCCTTAGGCTTACCCTTACCTTTACCCTTACCCTTACCCTTACCCTTACCCTTACCCTTACCCTTACCCTTACCCTTGCTTTTACCCTTAAGCTAACCCTTACCCTTACCCTTACCCTTACCCTTACCCTAAACCTTACCCTTACCCTTGCTTTTACCCTTAAGCTCACCCTTACCCTTACCCTTACCCTTACCCTTACACTTACCCTTACCCTGACCCTTACCCTTGCTTTTACCCTTAAGCTTACCCTTACCCTTACCCTTACCCTTACCCTTAAGCTCACCCTTACCCTTACCCTTACCCTTACCCTTACCCTTACCCTTGCTTTTACCCTTAAGCTTACCCTTACCCTTACCCTTACCCTTACCCTTACCCTTGCTTTTACCCTTAAGCTTACCCTTACCCTTACCCTTACCCTTACCCTTAAGCTTACCCTTACCCTTACCCTTACCCTTACCCTTACCCTTACCCTTACCCTTACCCTTACCCTTACCCTTACCTTTGCTTTTACCCTTAAGCTTACCCTTACCCTTACCCTTACCCTTACCCTAACCCTTATCCTTAACCTTACCCTTACCCTTACCCTTACCCTTACCCTTATCCTTTCCCTTGCTTTTACCCTTAGGCTTACCCTTACCTTTACCCTTACCATTACCCTTACCCTTACCCTTACCCTTACCCTTACCCTTGCTTTTACCCTTAAGCTTACCCTTACCCTTACCCTTACCCTTACCCTTACCCTTACCCTTACCCTTACCCTTACCCTTACCCTTGCTTTTACCCTTAAGCTTACCCTTACCCTTACCCTTACCCTTACCCTTACACTTACCCTTACCCTTACCCTTACCCTTACCCTTACCCTTACCCTTACCCTTACCCTTACCCTTACTCTTACACTTACCCTTACCCTTACCCTTGCTTTTACCCTTAAGCTTACCCTTACCCTTACCTTTACCCTTACCCTTACCCTTACCCTTACCCTTACCCTTACCCTTACCCTTACCCTTACCCTTACCCTTACCCTTGCTTTTACCCTTAGGCTTACCCTTACCTTTAGCCTTACCCTTACCCTTACCCTTACCCTTACCCTTACCCTTACCCTTACCCTTACCCTAACCCTTGCTTTTACCCTCAAGCTTACCCTTACCCTTACCCTTACCCTTACCCTTACCCTTACCCTTACCCTTGCTTTTACCCTTAAGCTTACCCTTACCCTTACCCTTACCCTTACACTTACCCTTGCTTTTACCCTTAGGCTTACCCTTACCCTTACCCTTACCCTTACCCTTAAGCTTACCCTTACCCTTACCCTTACCCTTACCCTTACCCTTACCCTTACCCTTACCCTTACCCTTACCCTTACCCTTGCTTTTACCCTTAAGCTTACCCTTACCCTTACCCTTACCCTTACCCTTACCCTTACCCTTACCCTTACCCTTACCCTTACCCTTACCCTTACCCTTGCTTTGACCCTTAGGCTTACCCTTACCTTTACCCTTACCCTTACCCTTACCCTTACCCTTACCCTTACCCTTACCCTTACCCTTACCCTTACCCTTGCTTTTACCCTTAAGCTTACCCTTACCCTTACCCTTACCCTTACCCTTACCCTTACCCTTACCCTTGCTTTTACCCTTAAGCTTACCCTTACCCTTACCCTTACCCTTACCCTTACCCTTGCTTTTACCCTTAGGCTTACCCTTACCCTTACCCTTACCCTTACCCTTGCTTTTACCCTTAAGCTTACCCTTACCCTTACCCTTACCCTTACCCTTACCCTTACCCTTACCCTTACCCTTACCCTTACCCTTACCCTTACCCTTACCCTTACCCTTACCCTTACCCTTACCCTTACCCTTGCTTTTACCCTTAGGCTTAACCTTACCTTTACCCTTACCCTTACCCTTACCCTTACCCTTACCCTTACCCTTACCCTTACCCTTACCCTTACCCTTACCCTTACCCTTACCCTTACCCTTACCCTTACCCTTACCCTTACCCTTACCCTTACCCTTGCTTTTACCCTTAAGCTTACCCTTACCCTTACCCTTACCCTTACCCTTACCCTTACCCTTACCCTTACCCTTGCTTTTACCCTTAAGCTTACCCTTACCCTTACCCTTACCCTTACCCTCACCCTTACCCTTACCCTTACCCTTGCTTATACCCTTAAGCTTACCCTTACCCTTACCCTTACCCTTACCCTTTCCCTTACCCTTACCCTTACCCTTACCCTTACCCTTACCCTTACCCTTACCCTTACCCTTGCTTTTACCCTTAGGCTTACCCTTACCTTTACGCTTACCCTTACCCTTACCCTTACCCTTACCCTCACCCTTACCCTTACCCTTGCTTTTACCCTCAAGCTTACCCTTACCCTTACCCTTACCCTTACCCTTACCCTTACCCTTACCCTTACCCTTACCCTTACCCTTATCCTTACCCTTGCTTTTACCCTTAAGATTACCCTTACCCTTACCCTTACCCTTACCCTTACCCTTACCCTTGCTTTTACTCTTAGGCTTACCCTTACCTTTACCCTTACCCTTACCCTTACCCTTACCCTTACCCTCACCCTTACCCTTACCCTTTCTTTTACCCTTAAGCTTACCCTCACCCTTACCCTTACCCTTACCCTTACCCTTGCTTTTACCCTTAAGTTTACCCATACCCTTACTCTTAACCTTACCCTTACCCTTGCTTTTACCCTTAGGCTTACCCTTACCCTTACCCTTACCCTTACCCTTGCTTTTACCCTTAAGCTTAGCCTTACCCTTACCCTTACTCTTACCCTTACCCTTACCCTTACCCTTACTCTTACCCTTACCCTTACCCTTACCCTTACCCTTGCTTTTACCCTTAGGCTTACCCTTACCTTTACCCTTACCCTAACCCTTACCCTTACCCTTACCCTTACCCTTACCCTTGCTTTTACCCTTAAGCTTACCCTTACCCTTACCCTTACCCTTACCCTTACCCTTACCCTTACCCTTACCCTTACCCTTACCCTTACCCTTACCCTTACCCTTACCCTTACCCTTACCCTTGCTTTTACCCTTAAGCTTACCCTTACCCTTACCCTTACCCTTACCCTTACCCTTACCCTTACCCTTACCCTTACCCTTACCCTTACCCTTGCTTTTACCCTTAAGCTTACCCTTACCCTTACCCTTACCCTTACCCTTACCCTTACCCTTACCCTTACCCTTACCCTTACCCTTACCCTTACCCTTACCCTTACCCTTGCTTTTACCCTTAGGCTTACCCTTACCTTTACCCTTACCCTTACCCTTACCCTTACCCTTACCCTTGCTTTTACCCTTAGGCTTACCCTTACCTTTACCCTCACCCTAACCCTTACCCTTACCCTTACCCTTACCCTTACCCTTGCTTTTACCCTTAATCTTACCCTTACCCTTACCCTTACCCTTACCCTTACCCTTACCCTTACCCTTACCCTTACCCTTACCCTTACCCTTACCCTTAGCCTTACCCTTGCTTTTACCCTTAAGCTTACCCTTACCCTTACCCTTACCCTTACCCTTACCCTTACCCTTACCCTTACCCTTACCCTTACCCTTACCCTTACCCTTGCTTTTACCCTTAAGCTTTCCCTTACCCTTACCCTTACCCTTACCCTTACCCTTACCCTTACCCTTACCCTTACCCTTACCCTTACCCTTGCTTTTACCCTTAGGCTTACCCTTACCTTTACCCTTACCCTTACCCTTACCCTTACCCTTACCCTTGCTTTTACCCTTAAGCTTACCCTTACCCTTACCCTTACCCTTAAGCTTACCCTTACCCTTACCCTTACCCTTACCCTTACCCTCACCCTTACCCTTACCCTTACCCTTACCCTTACCCTTACCCTTGCTTTTACCCTTAAGCTTACCCTTACCCTTACCCTTACCCTTACCCTTACCTTTGCTTTTACCCTTAAGCTTACCCTTACCCTTACCCTTACCCTTAAGCTTACCCTTACCCTTACCCTTACCCTTACCCTTACCCTTACCCTTACCCTTACCCTTACCCTTACCCTTACCCTTACCCTTACCCTTGCTTTTACCCTTAAGCTTACCCTTACCCTTACCCTTACCCTTACCCTTAAGCTTACCCTTACCCTTACCCTTACCCTTACCCTTAACCTTACCCTTGCTTTTACCCTTAAGCTTACCCTTACCCTTACCCTTACCCTAACCCTTAAGCTTACCCTTACCCTTACCCTTACCCTTACCCTTACCCTTGCTTTTACCCTTAAGCTTACCCTTACCCTTACCCTTACCCTTACCCTTAAGCTTACCCTTACCCTTACCCTTACCCTTACCCTTACCCTTACCCTTACCCTTACCCTTACCCTTACCCTTACCCTTGCTTTTACCCTTAAGCTTACCCTTACCCTTACCCTTACCCTTACCCTTGCTTTTACCCTTAAGCTTACCCTTACCCTTACCCTCACCCTTACCCTTGCTTTTACCCTTAGGCTTACCCTTACCTTTACCCTTACCCTTACCTTTACCCTTACCCTTACCCTTACCCTTGCTTTTACCCTTAAGCTTACCCTTACCCTTACCCTTACCCTTACCCTTACCCTTACCCTTACCCTTGCTTTTACCCTTAAGCTTACCCTTACCCTTACCCTTACCCTTACCCTTACCCTTACCCTTGCTTTTACCCTTAGGCTTACCCTTACCCTTACCCTTACCCTTACCCTTGCTTTTACCCTTAAGCTTACCCTTACCCTTACCCTTACCCTTACCCTTACCCTTACCCTTACCCTTACCCTTACCCTTACCCTTACCCTTACCCTTACCCTTACCCTTACCCTTACCCTTACCCTTACCCTTACCCTTACCCTTGCCCTTACCCTTACCCTTACCCTTACCCTTAACCTTGCTTTTACCCTTAGGCTTACCCTTACCTTTACCCTTACCCTTACCCTTACCCTTACCCTTACCCTTGCTTTTACCCTTAAGCTTACCCTTACCCTTACCCTTACCCTTACCCTTACCCTTACCCTTACCCTTACCCTTGCTTTTACCCTTAAGCTTACCCTTACCCTTAAGCTTACCCTTACCCTTACCCTTACCCTTACCCTTACCCTTACACTTACCCTTACACTTACCCTCACCCTTGCTTTTACCCTTAAGCTTACCCTTACCCTTACCCTTACCCTTACCCTTACCCTTACCCTTACCCTTGCTTTTACCCTTAAGCTTACCCTTACCCTTACCCTTACCCTTACCCTTACCCTTACCCTTGCTTTTACCCTTAGGCTTACCCTTACCCTTACCCTTACACTTACCCTTAAGCTTTCCCTTACCCTTACCCTTACCCTTACCCTTACCCTTACCCTTACCCTTACCCTTACCCTTACCCTTACCCTTAAGCTTTCCCTTACCCTTACCCTTACCCTTACCCTTACCCTTATCCTTACCCTTACCCTTACCCTTACCCTTACCCTTACACTTGCTTTTACCCTTAAGCTTACCCTTACCCTTACCCTTACCCTTACCCTTAAGCTTACCCTTACCCTTACCCTTACCCTTACCCTTACCCTTGCTTTTACCCTTAAGCTTACCCTTACCCTTACCCTTACCCTTACCCTTGCTTTTACCCTTAAGCTTACCCTTGCCCTTACCCTCACCCTTACCCTTGCTTTTACCCTTAGGCTTACCCTTACCTTTACCCTTACCCTTACCTTTACCCTTACCCTTACCCTTACCCTTGCTTTTACCCTTAAGCTTACCCTTACCCTTACCCTTACCCTTACCCTTACCCTTACCCTTACCCTTACCCTTACCCTTGCTTTTACCCTTAAGCTTACCCTTACCCTTACCCTTACCCTTACCCTTACCCTTGCTTTTACCCTTAGGCTTACCCTTACCCTTACCCTTACCCTTACCCTTGCTTTTACCCTTAAGCTTACCCTTACCCTTACCCTTACCCTTACCCTTACCCTTACCCTTACCCTTACCCTTACCCTTACCCTTACCCTTACCCTTACCCTTACCCTTACCCTTACCCTTACCCTTACCCTTACCCTTACCCTTACCCTTACCCTTACCCTTACCCTTACCCTTACCCTTGCTTTTACCCTTAGGCTTACCCTTACCTTTACCCTTACCCTTACCCTTACCCTTACCCTTACCCTTGCTTTTAACCTTAAGCTTAACCTTACCCTTACCCTTACCCTTACCCTTACCCTTACCCTTACCCTTACCCTTACCCTTGCTTTTACCCTTAAGCTAACCCTTACCCTTAAGCTTACCCTTACCCTTACCCTTACCCTTACCCTTACCCTTACCCTTACCCTTACCCTTACACTTACCCTCACCCTTGCTTTTACCCTTAAGCTTACCCTTACCCTTACCCTTACCCTTACCCTTACCCTTACCCTTACCCTTGCTTTTACCCTTAAGTTTACCCTTACCCTTACCCTTACCCTTATCCTTACCCTTGCTTTTACCCTTGGGCTTACCCTTACCCTTACCCTTACCCTTACCCTTAAGCTTTCCCTTACCCTTACCCTTACCCTTACCCTTACCCTAACCCTTACCCTTACCCTTACCCTTACCCTTACCCTTACCCTTACCCTTACCCTTACCCTTGCTTTTACCCTTAAGCTTACCCTTACCCTTACCCTTACCCTTATCCTTAAGCTTACCCTTACCCTTACCCTTACCCTTACCCTTACCCTTGCTTTTACCCTTAAGCTTACCCTTACCCTTACCCTTACCCTTACCCTTAAGCTTACCCTTACCCTTACCCTTACCCTTACCCTTACCCTTACCCTTACCCTTACCCTTACCCTTACCCTTACCCTTACCCTTACCCTTACCCTTACCCTTACCCTTGCTTTTACCCTTAAGCTCACCCTTACCCTTACCCTTACCCTTACCCTTGCTTTTACCCTTAAGCTTACCCGTACCCTTACCCTTACCCTTACCCTTAAGCTTACCCTTACCCTTACCCTTACCATTACCCTTACCTTTACCCTTACCCTTACCCTTACCCTTACCCTTGCTTTTACCCTTAAGCTTACCCTTACCCTTACCCTTAACCTTACCCTTACCCTTACCCTTACCCTTACCCTTACCCTTGCTTTTACCCTTAGGCTTACCCTTACCTTTACCCTTACCCTTACCCTTACCCTTACCCTTACCCTTACCCTTACCCTTACCTTTACCCTTACCCTTGCTTTTACCTTCAAGCTTACCCTTACCCTTACCCTTACCCTTACCCTTACTCTTGCTTTTACCCTTAAGCTCACCCTTACCCTTACCCTTACCCTTACCCTTACCCTTACCCTTGCTTTTACCCTTAGGCTTACCCTTACCCTTTCCCCTACCCTTACCCTTGCTTTTACCCTTAAGCTTACCCTTACCCTTACCCTTACCCTTACCCTTACCCTTACCCTTACCCTTACCCTTACCCTTACCCTTACCCTTACCCTTACCCTTTCCCTTAAGCTTACCCTTACCCTTACCCTTACCCTTACCCTTACCTTTACCCTTACCCTTACCCTTACCCTTACCCTTACCCTTGCTTTTACCCTTAAGCTTACCCTTACCCTTACCCTTACCCTTACCCTTAAGCTTACCCTTACCCTTACCCTTACCCTTACCCTCACCCTTACCCTTACCCTTGCTTTTACCCTTAAGCTTACCCTTACCCTTACCCTTACCCTTACCCTTAAGCTTACCCTTACCCTTACCCTTACCCTTACCCTTACCCTTACCCTTGCTTTTACCCTTAAGCTTACCCTTACCCTTACCCTTACCCTTACCCTTAAGCTTACCCTTACCCTTACCCTTACCCTTACCCTTACCCTTACCCTTACCCTTACCCTTACCCTTACCCTTACCCTTACCCTTACCCTTACCCTTACCCTTGCTTTTACCCTTAAGCTCACCCTTACCCTTACCCTTACCCTTACCCTTGCTTTTACCCTTAAGCTTACCCTTACCCTTACCCTTACCCTTACCCTTAAGCTTACCCTTACCCTTACCCTTACCCTTACCCTTACCCTTACCCTTACCCTTACCCTTACCCTTACCCTTACCCTTACCCTTACCCTTGCTTTTACCCTTAAGCTTACCCTTACCCTTACCCTTAACCTTACCCTTACCCTTACCCTTACCCTTACCCTTACCCTTGCTTTTACCCTTAGGCTTACCCTTACCTTTACCCTTACCCTTACCCTTACCCTTACCCTTACCCTTACCCTTACCCTTACCCTTACCTTTACCCTTACCCTTGCTTTTACCCTTAAGCTCACCCTTACCCTTACCCTTACCCTTACTCTTGCTTTTACCCTTAAGCTTACCCTTACCCTTACCCTTACCCTTACCCTTACCCTTACCCTTGCTTTTACCCTTAGGCTTACCCTTACCCTTTCCCCTACCCTTACCCTTGCTTTTACCCTTAAGCTTACCCTTACCCTTACCCTTACCCTTACCCTTACCCTTACCCTTACCCTTACCCTTACCCTTACCCTTACCCTTACCCTTACCCTTACCCTTACCCTAACCCTTACCCTTACCCTTACCCTTACCCTTACCCTTGCTTTTACCCTTAGGCTTACCCTTACCTTTACCCTTACCCTTACCCTTACCCTTACCCTTACCCTTGCTTTTACCCTTAAGCTTACCCTTACCCTTACCCTTACCCTTACCCTTACCCTTACCCTTACCCTTACCCTTACCCTTACCCTTGCTTTTACCCTTAAGCTTACCCTTACCCTTACCCTTACCTTTACCCTTACCCTTACCCTTACCCTTACCCTTACCCTCACCCTTGCTTTTACCCTTAAGCTTACCCTTACCCTTACCCTTACCCT
The DNA here is from genome assembly GCA_958510865.1 of Myrrha octodecimguttata. Lineage (NCBI taxonomy): Eukaryota > Metazoa > Arthropoda > Insecta > Coleoptera > Coccinellidae > Myrrha > Myrrha octodecimguttata. The sequence goes on along the minus strand of CAUEHS010000063.1, from coordinate 18,599 downwards.
TACCCTTACCCTTACCCTTGCTTTTACCCTTAAGCTTACCCTTACCCTTACCCTTACCCTTACCCTTACCCTTGCTTCTACCCTTAGGCTTACCCTTACCCTTACCCTTACCCTTACCCTTGCTTTTACCCTTAAGCTTACCCTTACCCTTACCCTTACCCTTACTCTTACCCTTACCATTACCCTTACCCTTACCCTTGCTTTTACCCTTAGGCTTACCCTTACCTTTACCCTTACCCTTACCCTTACCTTTACCCTTACCCTCACCCTTACCCTGACCCTTACCCTTGCTTTTACCCTTAAGCTCACCCTTACCCTTACCCTTACCCTTACCCTTACACTTACCCTTACCCTGACCCTTACCCTTGCTTTCACCCTTAAGCTTACCCTTACCCTTACCCTTACCCTTACCCTTACCCTTAAGCTTACCCTTACCCTTACCCTTACCCTTACCCTTGCTTTTACCCTTAAGCTTACCCTTACCCTTACCCTTACCCTTACCCTTACCCTTACCTTTGCTTTTACCCTTAAGCTTACCCTCACCCTTACCCTTACCCTTACCCTTAAGCTTACCCTTACCCTTACCCTTACCCTTACCCTTACCCTTGCTTTTACCCTTAAGCTTACCCTTACCCTTACCCTTACCCTTACCCTAACCCTTACCCTTAACCTTACCCTTACCCTTACCCTTACCCTTACCCTTACCCTTGCTTTTACCCTTAGGCTTACCCTTACCTTTACCCTTACCATTACCCTTACCCTGACCCTTACCCTTACCCTTACCCTCACCCTTGCTTTTACTCTTAAGCTTACCCTTACCCTTACCCTTACCCTTACCCTTACCCTTACCCTTACCCTTACCCTTACCCTTACCCTTACCCTTACCCTTACCCTTACCCTTGCTTTTACCCTTAAGCTTACCTTTACCCTTACCCTTACCCTTACCCTTACCCTTACCCTTACCCTTACCCTTACCCTTACCCTTACCCTTACCCTTACCCTTACCCTTACCCTTACCCTTGCTTTTACCCTTAAGCTTACCCTTACCCTTACCCTTAACCTTACCCTTACCCTTACCCTTACCCTTACCCTTACCCTTGCTTTTACCCTTAGGCTTACCCTTACCTTTACCCTTACCCTTACCCTTACCCTTACCCTTACCCTTACCCTTACCCTTACCTTTACCCTTACCCTTGCTTTTACCTTTAAGCTTACCCTTACCCTTACCCTTACCCTTACCCTTACTCTTGCTTTTACCCTTAAGCTTACCCTTACCCTTACCCTTACCCTTACCCTTACCCTTACCCTTGCTTTTACCCTTAGGCTTACCCTTACCCTTTCCCCTACCCTTACCCTTGCTTTTACCCTTAAGCTTACCCTTACCCTTACCCTTACCCTTACCCTTACCCTTACCCTTACCCTTACCCTTACCCTTACCCTTACCCTTACCCTTTCCCTTAAGCTTACCCTTACCCTTACCCTTACCCTTACCCTTACCTTTACCCTTACCCTTACCCTTACCCTTACCCTTACCCTTGCTTTTACCCTTAAGCTTACCCTTACCCTTACCCTTACCCTTACCCTTAAGCTTACCCTTACCCTTACCCTTACCCTTACCCTCACCCTTACCCTTACCCTTGCTTTTACCCTTAAGCTTACCCTTACCCTTACCCTTACCCTTACCCTTAAGCTTACCCTTACCCTTACCCTTACCCTTACCCTTACCCTTACCCTTGCTTTTACCCTTAAGCTTACCCTTACCCTTACCCTTACCCTTACCCTTAAGCTTACCCTTACCCTTACCCTTACCCTTACCCTTACCCTTACCCTTACCCTTACCCTTACCCTTACCCTTACCCTTACCCTTACCCTTACCCTTACCCTTGCTTTTACCCTTAAGCTCACCCTTACCCTTACCCTTACCCTTACCCTTGCTTTTACCCTTAAGCTTACCCTTACCCTTACCCTTACCCTTACCCTTAAGCTTACCCTTACCCTTACCCTTACCCTTACCCTTACCCTTACCCTTACCCTTACCCTTACCCTTACCCTTGCTTTTACCCTTAAGCTTACCCTTACCCTTACCCTTAACCTTACCCTTACCCTTACCCTTACCCTTACCCTTACCCTTGCTTTTACCCTTAGGCTTACCCTTACCTTTACCCTTACCCTTACCCTTACCCTTACCCTTACCCTTACCCTTACCCTTACCCTTACCTTTACCCTTACCCTTGCTTTTACCCTTAAGCTCACCCTTACCCTTACCCTTACCCTTACTCTTGCTTTTACCCTTAAGCTTACCCTTACCCTTACCCTTACCCTTACCCTTACCCTTACCCTTGCTTTTACCCTTAGGCTTACCCTTACCCTTTCCCCTACCCTTACCCTTGCTTTTACCCTTAAGCTTACCCTTACCCTTACCCTTACCCTTACCCTTACCCTTACCCTTACCCTTACCCTTACCCTTACCCTTACCCTTACCCTTACCCTTACCCTTACCCTAACCCTTACCCTTACCCTTACCCTTACCCTTACCCTTGCTTTTACCCTTAGGCTTACCCTTACCTTTACCCTTACCCTTACCCTTACCCTTACCCTTACCCTTGCTTTTACCCTTAAGCTTACCCTTACCCTTACCCTTACCCTTACCCTTACCCTTACCCTTACCCTTACCCTTACCCTTGCTTTTACCCTTAAGCTTACCCTTACCCTTACCCTTACCCTTACCCTTACCCTTACCCTTACCCTTACCCTTACCCTCACCCTTGCTTTTACCCTTAAGCTTACCCTTACCCTTACCCTTACCCTTACCCTTACCCTTACCCTTGCTTTTACCCTTAAGCTTACCCTTACCCTTACCCTTACCCTTACCCTTACCCTTGCTTTTACCCTTAGGCTTACCCTTACCCTTACCCTTACCCTTACCCTTGCTTTTACCCTTAAGCTTACCCTTACCCTTACCCTTACCCTTACTCTTACCCTTACCATTACCCTTACCCTTACCCTTGCTTTTACCCTTAGGCTTACCCTTACCTTTACCCTTACCCTTACCCTTACCTTTACCCTTACCCTTACCCTTACCCTGACCCTTACCCTTGCTTTTACCCTTAAGCTCACCCTTACCCTTACCCTTACCCTTACCCTTACACTTACCCTTACCCTGACCCTTACCCTTGCTTTCACCCTTAAGCTTACCCTTACCCTTACCCTTACCCTTACCTTTACCCTTAAGCTTACCCTTACCCTTACCCTTACCCTTACCCTTGCTTTTACCCTTAAGCTTACCCTTACCCTTACCCTTACCCTTACCCTTACCCTTACCTTTGCTTTTACCCTTAAGCTTACCCTCACCCTTACCCTTACCCTTACCCTTAAGCTTACCCTTACCCTTACCCTTACCCTTACCCTTACCCTTGCTTTTACCCTTAAGCTTACCCTTACCCTTACCCTTACCCTCACCCTAACCCTTACCCTTAACCTTACCCTTACCCTTACCCTTACCCTTACCCTTACCCTTGCTTTTACCCTTAGGCTTACCCTTACCTTTACCCTTACCATTACCCTTACCCTGACCCTTACCCTTACCCTTACCCTCACCCTTGCTTTTACTCTTAAGCTTACCCTTACCCTTACCCTTACCCTTACCCTTACCCTTACCCTTACCCTTACCCTTACCCTTACCCTTACCCTTACCCTTACCCTTACCCTTGCTTTTACCCTTAAGCTTACCTTTACCCTTACCCTTACCCTTACCCTTACCCTTACCCTTACCCTTACCCTTACCCTTACCCTTACCCTTACCCTTACCCTTACCCTTACCCTTACCCTTACCCTTACCCTTGCTTTTACCCTTAAGCTTACCCTTACCCTTACCCTTACTCTTACCCTTACCCTTACCCTTACCCTTACCCTTGCTTTTACCCTTAAGCTTACCCTTACCCTTACCTTTACCCTTACCCTTACCCTTACCCTTACCCTTACCCTTACCCTTACCCTTACCCTTACCCTTACCCTTACCCTTACCCTTACCCTTACCCTTACCCTTGCTTTTACCCTTAGGCTTACCCTTACCTTTAGCGTTACCCTTACCCTTACCCTTACCCTTACCCTTACCCTTACCCTTACCCTTACCCTTACCCTTGCTTTTACCCTTAAGCTTACCCTTACCCTTACCCTTACCCTTACCCTTACCCTTACCCTTACCCTTACCCTTGCTTTTACCCTTAAGCTTACCCTTACCCTTACCCTTACCCTTACACTTACCCTTGCTTTTACCCTTAGGCTTACCCTTACCCTTACCCTTACCCTTACCCTTAAGCTTACCCTTACCCTTACCCTTACCCTTACCCTTACCCTTACCCTTACCCTTACCCTTACCCTTACCCTTACCCTTACCCTTACCCTTACCCTTACCCTTGCTTTTACCCTTAAGCTTACCCTTACCCTTACCCTTACCCTTACCCTTACCCTTACCCTTACCCTTACCCTTACCCTTACCCTTGCTTTGACCCTTAGGCTCACCCTTACCTTTACCCTTACCCTTACCCTTACCCTTACCCTTACCCTTACCCTTACCCTTACCCTTACCCTTGCTTTTACCCTTAAGCTTACCCTTACCCTTACCCTTACCCTTACACTTACCCTTACCCTTACCCTTGCTTTTACCCTTAAGCTTACCCTTACCCTTACCCTTACCCTTACCCTTACCCTTACCCTTGCTTTTACCCTTAGGCTTACCCTTACCCTTACCCTTACCCTTACCCTTGCTTTTACCCTTAAGCTTACCCTTACCCTTACCCTTACCCTTACCCTTACCCTTACCCTTACACTTACCCTTACCCTTACCCTTACCCTTACCCTTACCCTTACCCTTACCCTTACCCTTACCCTTACCCTTACCCTTGCTTTTACCCTTAGGCTTAACCTTACCTTTACCCTTACCCTTACCCTTACCCTTACCCTTACCCTTACCCTTACCCTTACCCTTACTCTTACCCTTACCCTTGCTTTTACCCTTAAGCTTACCCTTACCCTTACCCTTACCCTTACCCTTACCCTTACCCTTACCCTTACCCTTACCCTTGCTTTTACCCTTAAGCTTACCCTTACCCTTACCCTTACCCTTACCCTCACCCTTACCCTTACCCTTACCCTTGCTTATACCCTTAAGCTTACCCTTACCCTTACCCTTACCCTTACCCTTACCCTTACCCTTACCCTCACCCTTACCCTTACCCTTACCCTTACCCTTACCCTTGCTTTTACCCTTAGGCTTACCCTTACCTTTACCCTTACCCTTGCTTTTACCCTTAAGCTTACCCTTACCCTTACCCTTACCCTTACCCTAACCCTTACCCTTGCTTTTACCCTTAAGCTTACCCTTACCCTTACCCTTACCCTTACCCTTACCCTTACCCTTACCCTTACCCTTGCTTTTACCCTTAAGCTTACCCTTACCCTTACCCTTACCCTTACCCTTACCCTTACCCTTACCCTTATCCTTACCCTTGCTTTTACCCTTAAGCTTACCCTTACCCTTACCCTTACCCTTACCCTTACCCTTACCCTTACCCTTGCTTTTACTCTTAGGCTTACCCTTACCTTTACCCTTACCCTTACCCTTACCCTTACCCTTACCCTCACCCTTACCCTTACCCTTGCTTTTACCCTTAAGCTTACCCTTACCCTTACCCTTACCCTTACCCTTGCTTTTACCCTTAAGCTTACCCTTACCCTTACCCTTAACCTTACCCTTACCCTTGCTTTTACCCTTAGGCTTACCCTTACCCTTACCCTTACCCTTACCCTTGCTTTTACCCTTAAGCTTACCCTTACCCTTACCCTTACTCTTACCCTTACCCTTACCCTTACCCTTACCCTTACCCTTACCCTTACCCTTACCCTTACCCTTACCCTTGCTTTTACCCTTAGGCTTACCCTTACCTTCACCCTTACCCTAACCCTTACCCTTACCCTTACCCTTACCCTCACCCTTGCTTTTACCCTTAAGCTTACCCTTACCCTTACCCTTACCCTTACCCTTACCCTTACCCTTACCCTTACCCTTACCCTTACCCTTGCTTTTACCCTTAAACTTACCCTTACCCTTACCCTTACCCTTACCCTTACCCTTACCCTTAACCTTACCCTTACCCTTACCCTTACCCTTACCCTTACCCTTGCTTTTACCCTTAAGCTTACCCTTACCCTTACCCTTACCCTTACCCTTACCCTTACCCTTACCCTTACCCTTACCCTTACCCTTACCCTTACCCTTACCCTTGCTTTTACCCTTAGGCTTACCCTTACCTTTACCCTTTTCCTTACCCTTACCCTTACCCTTACCCTTACCCTTGCTTTTACCCTTAAGCTTACCCTTACCCTTACCCTTACCCTTAAGCTTACCCTTACCCTTACCCTTACCCTTACCCTTACCCTTACCCTTACCCTTACCCTTACCCTTACCCTTACCCTTACCCTTACCCTTACCCTTACCCTTGCTTTTACCCTTAAGCTTACCCTTACCCTTACCCTTACCCTTACCCTTACCCTTGCTTTTACCCTTAAGCTTACTCTTACCCTTACCCTTACCCTTAAGCGTACCCTTATCCTTACCCTTACCCTTACCCTTACCCTTACCCTTACCCTTACCCTTACCCTTACCCTTACCCTTACCCTTACCCTTGCTTTTACCCTTAAGCTTACCCTCACCCTTACCCTCACCCTTACCCTTAAGCTTACCCTTACCCTTACCCTTACCCTTACCCTTAACCTTACCCTTGCTTTTACCCTTAAGCTTTCCCTTACCCTTACCCTTACCCTTACCCTTAAGCTTACCCTTACCCTTACCCTTACCCTTACCCTTACCCTTGCTTTTACCCTTAAGCTTACCCTTACCCTTACCCTTACCCTTACCCTTAAGCTTACCCTTACCCTTACCCTTACCCTTACCCTTACCCTTACCCTTACCCTTACCCTTACCCTTGCTTTTACCCTTAAGCTTACCCTTACCCTTACCCTTACCCTTACCCTTGCTTTTACCCTTAAGCTTACCCTTACCCTTACCCTTACCCTTACCCTTGCTTTTACCCTTAGGCTTACCCTTACCTTTACCCTTACCCTTACCCTTACCCTTACCCTTACCCTTACCCTTACCCTTACCCTTGCTTTTACCCTTAAGCTTACCCTTACCCTTACCCTTACCCTTACCCTTACCCTTACCCTTACCCTTGCTTTTACCCTTAAGCTTACCCTTACCCTTACCCTTACCCTTACCCTTACCCTTGCTTTTACCCTTAGGCTTACCCTTACCCTTACCCTTACCCTTACCCTTGCTTTTACCCTTAAGCTTACCCTTATCCTTACCCTTACCCTTACCCTTACCCTTACCCTCACCCTTACCCTTACCCTTACCCTTACCCTTACCCTTACCCTTACCCTTACCCTTACCCTTACCCTTACCCTTACCCTTACCCTTACCCTTACCCTTACCCTTGCTTTTACCCTTAGGCTTACCCTTACCTTTACCCTTACCCTTACCCTTACCCTTACCCTTACCCTTGCTTTTACCCTTAAGCTTACCCTTACCCTTACCCTTACCCTTACCCTTACCCTTACCCTTACCCTTACCCTTACCCTTACCCTTACCCTTGCTTTTACCCTTAAGCTTACCCTTACCCTTACCCTTACCCTTACCCTTACCCTTACCCTTACCCTTACCCTTACCCTTACCCTCACCCTTGCTTTTACCCTTAAGCTTACCCTTACCCTTACCCTTACCCTTACCCTTACCCTTACCCTTGCTTTTACCCTTAAGCTTACCCTTACCCTTACCCTTACCCTTACCCTTACCCTTGCTTTTACCCTTAGGCTTACCCTTACCCTTACCCTTACCCTTACCCTTGCTTTTACCCTTAAGCTTACCCTTACCCTTACCCTTACCCTTACCCTTACTCTTACCCTTACCCTTACCCTTACCCTTACCCTTGCTTTTACCCTTAGGCTTACCCTTACCTTTACCCTTACCCTTACCCTTACCCTTACCCTTACCCTTACCCTTACCCTTACCCTTACCCTTGCTTTTACCCTTAAGCTTACCCTTACCCTTACCCTTACCCTTACCCTTACCCTTACCCTTACCCTTACCCTTACCCTTACCCTTACCCTTACCCTTGCTTTTACCCTTAAGCTCACCCTTACCCTTACCCTTACCCTTACCCTTACCCTTACCCTTACCCTTACCCTTACTCTTACCCTTACCCTTGCTTTTACCCTTAAGCTTACCCTTACCCTTACCCTTACCCTTACCCTTAAGCTTACCCTTACCCTTACCCTTACCCTTACCCTTACCCTTACCCTTACCCTTACCCTTACCCTTACCCTTGCTTTAACCCTTAAGCTTACCCTTACCCTTACCCTTACCCTTACCCTTACCCTTGCTTTCACCCTTAAGCTTACCCTTACCCTTACCCTTACCCTTACCCTTAAGCTTACCCTTACCCTAACCCTTACCCTTACCCTTACCCTTACCTTTACCCTTGCTTTTACCCTTAAGCTTACCCTTACCCTTACCCTTACCCTTACCCTTACCCTTACCCTTACCCTTACCCTTACCCTTACCCTTACCCTTACCCTTACCCTTACCCTTGCTTTTACCCTTAGGCTTACCCTTACCTTTACCCTTACCATTACCCTTACCCTTACCCTTACCCTTACACTTGCTTTTACCCTTAAGCTTACCCTTACCCTTACCCTTACCCTTACCCTTACCCTTACCCTTATCCTTACCCTTACCCTTACCCTTACTTTTACCCTTACCCTTACCCTTACCCTTGCTTTTACCCTTAAGCTTACCCTTACCCTTACCCTTACCCTTACCCTTACCCTTACCCTTGCTTTTACCCTTAAGCTTACCCTTACCCTTACTCTTACCCCTACCCTTACCCTTACCCTTACCCTTACCCTTACCCTTACCCTTACCCTTGCTTTTACCCTTAGGCTTACCCTCACCTTTACCCTTACCCTTACCCTTACCCTTACCCTTACCCTTACCCTTACCCTTACCCTTGCTTTTACCCTTAAGCTTACCCTTACCCTTACCCTTACCCTTACCCTTAAGCTTACCCTTACCCTTACCCTTACCCTTACCCTTACCCTTACCCTTGCTTTTACCCTTAGGCTTACCCTTACCCTTACCCTTACCCTTACCCTTAAGCTTACCCTTACCCTTACCCTTACCCTTACCCTTACCCTTACCCTTTCCCTTACCCTTACCCTTGCTTTTACCCTTAAGCTTACCCTTACCCTTACCCTTACCCTTACCCTTACCCTTACCCTTACCCTTACCCTTACCCTTACCATTACCCTTACCCTTACTTAGGGTAAGGGTAAGGGTAAGCTTAAGGGTAAAAGCAAGGGTAAGGGTAAGGGTAAGGGTAAGGGTAAGGGTAAGGGTAAGGGTAAGGGTAAGGGTAAGCTTAAGGGTAAGGATAAGGGTAAGGGTAAGGGTAAGCTTAAGGGTAAAAGCAAGGGTAAGGGTAAGGGTAAGGGTAAGGGTAAGGGTAAGCTTAAGGGTAAGGGTAAGGGTAAGGGTAAGGGTAAGCTTAAGGGTAAAAGCAAGGGTAAGGTTAAGGGTAAGGGTAAGGGTAAGGGTAAGGGTAAGGGTAAGCTTAAGGGTAAGGGTAAGGGTAAGGGTAAGGGTAAGCTTAAGGGTAAAAGCAAGGGTAAGGGTAAGGGTAAGGGTAAGGGTAAGGGTAAGTGTAAGGGTAAGGGTAAGGGTAAGGGTAAGGGTAAGCTTAAGGGTAAGGGTAAGGGTAAGGGTAAGCTTAAGGGTAAAAGCAAGGGTAAGGGTAAGGGTAAGGGTAAGGGTAAGGGTAAGGGTAAGGGTAAGCTTAAGGGTAAGGGTAAGGGTAAGGATAAGCTTAAGGGTAAAAGCAAGGGTAAGGGTAAGGGTAAGGGTAAGGGTAAGGGTAAAGGTAAGGGTAAGCCTTAGGGTAAAAGCAAGGGTAAGGGTAAGGGTAAGGGTAAGGGTAAGGGTAAGGGTAAGGGTAAGGGTAAGGGTAAGGGTAAGGGTAAGGGTAAGCTTAAGGGTAAAAGCAAGGGTAAGGGTAAGGGTAAGGGTAAGGGTAAGGGTAAGGGTAAGGGTAAGGGTAAGGGTAAGCTTAAGGGTAAAAGCAAGGGTAAGGGTAAGGGTAAGGGTAAGGGTAAGGGTAAGGGTAAGGGTAAGGGTAAGCTTAAGGGTAAAAGCAAGGGTAAGGGTAAGGTTAAGGGTAAGGGTAAGGGTAAGCTTAAGGGTAAAAGCAAGGGTAAGGGTAAGGGTAAGGGTAAGGGTAAGGGTAAGCTTAAGGGTAAAAGCAAGGGTAAGGGTAAGGGTGAGGGTAAGGGTAAGGGTAAGGGTAAGGGTAAAGGTAAGGGTAAGCCTAAGAGTAAAAGCAAGGGTAAGGGTAAGGGTAAGGGTAAGGGTAAGGGTAAGGGTAAGTGTAAGGGTAAGGGTAAGCTTAAGGGTAAAAGCAAGGGTAAGGATAAGGGTAAGGGTAAGGGTAAGGGTAAGGGTAAGGGTAAGGGTAAGGGTAAGGGTAAGGGTAAGGGTAAGGGTAAGGGTAAGCTTAAGGGTAAAAGCAAGGGTAAGGGTAAGGGTAAGGGTAAGGGTAAGGGTAAGGGTAAGGGTAAGGGTAAGGGTAAGGGTAAGGGTAAGCTTAAGGGTAAAAGCAAGGGTAAGGGTTAGGGTAAGGGTAAGGGTAAGGGTAAGGGTAAGGGTAAGCTTAAGGGTAAAAGCAAGGGTAAGGGTAAGGGTAAGGGTAAGGGTAAGGGTAAGGGTAAGGGTAAAGGTAAGGATAAGCCTAAGGGTAAAAGCAAAGGTAAGGGTAAGGGTAAGGGTAAGGGTAAGGGTAAGGGTAAGGGTAAGGGTAAGGGTAAGGGTAAGGGTAAGGGTAAGGGTAAGGGTAAGGGTAAGGGTAAGGGTAAGGGTAAGGGTAAGGGTAAGGGTAAGCTTAAGGGTATAAGCAAGGGTATGGGTAAGGTTAAGGGTGAGGGTAAGGGTAAGGGTAAGGGTAAGGGTAAGCTTAAGGGTAAAAGCAAGGGTAAGGGTAAGGGTAAGGGTAAGGGTAAGGGTAAGGGTAAGGGTAAGCTTAAGGGTGAAAGCAAGGGTAAGGGTAAGGGTAAGGGTAAGGGTAAGGGTAAGGGTAAGGGTAAGGGTAAGGGTAAGGGTAAGGGTAAGGGTAAGGGTAAGGGTAAAGGTAAGGTTAAGCCTAAGGGTAAAAGCAAGGGTAAGGGTAAGGGTAAGGGTAAGGGTAAGGGTAAGGGTAAGGGTAAGGGTAAGGGTAAGGGTAAGGGTAAGCTTAAGGGTAAAAGCAAGGGTGAGGGTAAGGGTAAGGGTAAGGGTAAGCCTAAGGGTAAAAGCAAGGGTAAGGGTAAGGGTAAGGGTAAGGGTAAGGGTAAGCTAAAGGGTAAAAGCAAGGGTAAGGGTAAGGGTAAGGGTAAGGGTAAGGGTAAGGGTAAGGGTAAGCTTAAGGGTAAAAGCAAGGGTAAGGGTAAGGGTAAGGGTAAGGGTAAGGGTAAGGGTAAGGGTAAGGGTAAGGGTAAGGGTAAGGGTAAAGGTAAGGGTAAGCCTAAGGGTCAAAGCAAGGGTAAGGGTAAGGGTAAGGGTAAGGGTAAGGGTAAGGGTAAGGGTAAGGGTAAGCTTAAGGGTAAAAGCAAGGGTAAGGGTAAGGGTAAGGGTAAGGGTAAGGGTAAGGGTAAGCTTAAGGGTAAGGGTAAGGGTAAGGGTAAGAGTAAGCCTAAGGGTAAAAGCAAGGGTAAGTGTAAGGGTAAGGGTAAGGGTAAGGGTAAGCTTACCCTTACCCTTACCCTTACCCTTACCCTTACCCTTACCCTTACCCTTACCCTTACCCTTACCCTTACCCTTATCCTTACCCTTGATTTTACCCTTAAGCTTACCCTTACCCTTACCCTTACCCTTACCCTTACCCTTACCCTTACCCTTACCCTTACCCTTGCTTTTACTCTTAGGCTTACCCTTACCTTTACCCTTACCCTTACCCTTACCCTTACCCTCACCCTTACCCTTACCCTTGCTTTTACCCTTAAGCTTACCCTTACCCTTACCCTTACCCTTACCCTTACCCTTGCTTTTACCCTTAAGCTTACCCTTACCCTTACCCTTAACCTTACCCTTACCCTTGCTTTTACCCTTAAGCTTACCCTTACCCTTACCCTTACCCTTACCCTTACCCTTACCCTTACCCTTACCCTTACCCTTACCCTTACCCTTACCCTTACCCTCACCCTTGCTTTTACCCTTAAGCTTAAGGGTAAAAGCAAGGGTAAGGGTAAGGGTAAGGGTAAGGGTAAGGGTAAGGGTAAGCTTAAGGGTAAAAGCAAGGGTAAGGGTAAGGGTAAGGGTAAGGGTAAGGGTAAGGGTAAGGGTAAGGGTAAGGGTAAGGGTAAGGGTAAGGGTAAGGGTAAGGGTAAGGGTAAGGGTAAGGGTAAGGGTAAGGGTAAGGGTAAGGGTAAGCTTAAGGGTAAAAGCAAGGGTAAGGGTAAGGGTAAGGGTAAGGGTTAGGGTAAGGGTAATGGTAAGGGTAAAGGTAAGGGTAAGCCTAAGGGTAAAAGCAAGGGTAAGGGTTAGGGTAAGGGTAAGGGTAAGGGTAAGGGTAAGGGTAAGGGTAAGGGTAAGGGTAAGGGTAAGGGTAAGGGTAAGGGTAAGGGTAAGGGTAAGCTTAAGGGTAAAAGCAAGGGTAAGGGTAAGGGTAAGGGTAAGGGTAAGGGTAAGGGTAAGGGTAAGCTTAAGGGTAAGGGTAAGGGTAAGGGTAAGGGTAAGCTTAAGTGTAAAAGCAAGGGTAAGGGTAAGGGTAAGGGTAAGGGTAAGGGTAAGCTTAAGGGTAAAAGCAAGGGTAAGGGTAAGGGTAAGGGTAAGGGTAAGGGTAAGGGTAAGGGTAAGCTTAAGGGTAAGGGTAAGGGTAAGGGTAAGGGTAAGCTTAAGGGTAAAAGCAAGGGTAAGGGTAAGAGTAAGGGTAAGGGTAAGGGTAAGGGTAAGGGTAAGGGTGAGCTTAAGGGTAAAAGCAAGGTTAGGGTAAGGGTAAGGGTAAGGGTAAGGGTAAGGGTAAGGGTAAGGGTAAGCTTAAGGGTAAAAGCAAGGGTAAGGGTAAGGGTAAGGGTAAGGGTAAGGGTAAGGGTAAGGGTAAGGGTAAGGGTAAGGGTAAGGGTAAAGGTAAGGGTAAGTCTAAGGGTAAAAGCAAGGGTAAGGGTAAGGGTAAGGGTAAGGGTAAGAGTAAGGGTAAGGGTAAGGGTAAGCTTAAGGGTAAAAGCAAGGGTAAGGGTAAGGGTAAGGGTAAGGGTAAGCCTAAGGGTAAAAGCAAGGGTAAGGGTAAGGGTAAGGGTAAGGGTAAGCTTAAGGGTAAAAGCAAGGGTAAGGGTAAGGGTAAGGGTAAGGGTAAGCTTAAGGGTAAAAGCAAGGGTGAGGGTAAGGGTAAGGGTAAGGGTAAGGGTAAGGGTAAGGGTAAGGGTAAGGGTAAGGGTAAGGGTAAGGGTAAGGGTAAGGGTAAGGGTAAGGGTAAGGGTAAGGGTAAGGGTAAGCTTAAGGGTAAAAGCAAGGGTAAGGGTAAGGGTAAGGGTAAGGGTAAGGGTAAGGGTAAGGGTAAGGGTAAGGGTAAGCTTGAGGGTAAAAGCAAGGGTAAGGGTAAGGGTAAGGGTAAGGGTAAGGGTAAAGGTAAGGGTAAGCCTAAGGGTAAAAGCAAGGGTAAGGGTAAGGGTAAGGGTAAGGGTAAGGGTAAGGGTAAGGGTAAGGGTAAGGGTAAGGGTAAGGGTAAGGGTAAGGGTAAGGGTAAGCTTAAGGGTAAAAGCAAGGGTAAGGGTAAGGGTAAGGGTAAGGGTAAGGGTAAGCCTAAGGGTAAAAGCAAGGGTAAGGGTAAGGATAAGGATAAGGGTAAGGGTAAGCTTAAGGGTAAAAGCAAGGGTAAGGGTAAGGGTAAGGGTAAGTGTAAGGGTAAGGGTAAGCTTAAGAGTAAAAGCAAGGGTAAGGGTAAGGGTAAGGGTAAGGGTAAGGCTAAGGGTAAGGGTAAGGGTAAGGGTAAAGGTAAGGGTAAGCCTAAGGGTAAAAGCAAGGGTAAGGGTAAGGGTAAGGGTAAGGGTAAGGGTAAGGGTAAGGGTAAGCTTAAGGGTTAAAGCAAGGGTAAGGGTAAGGGTAAGGGTAAGGGTAAGGGTAAGGGTAAGGGTAAGGGTAAGGGTAAGGGTAAGGGTAAGGGTAAGGGTAAGCTTAAGGGTAAGGGTAAGGGTAAGGGTAAGGGTAAGCTTAAGGGTAAAAGCAAGGGTGAGGGTAAGGGTAAGGGTAAGGGTAAGCTTAAGGGTAAAAGCAAGGGTAAGGGTGAGGGTAAGGGTAAGGGTAAGGGTAAGGGTAAGGGTAAGGGTAAGGGTAAGCTTAAGGGTAAGGGTAAGGGTAAGGGTAAGGGTAAGCTTAAGGGTAAAAGCAAGGGTAAGGGTAAGGGTAAGGGTAAGGGTAAGGGTAAGCTTAAGGGTAAGGGTAAGGGAAAGGGTAAGGGTAAGCTTAAGGGTAAAAGCAAGGGTAAGGTTAAGGGTAAGGGTAAGGGTAAGGGTAAGGGTAAGGGTAAGCTTGAGGGTAAGGGTAAGGGTAAGGGTAAGGGTAAGCTTAAGGGTAAAAACAAGGGTAAGGGTAAGGGTAAGGGTAAGGGTAAGGGTAAGGGTAAGGGTAAGGGTAAGGGTAAGGGTAAGGGTAAGGGTAAGGGTAAGGGTAAGGGTAAGGGTAAGGGTAAGGGTAAGCTTAAGGGTAAGGGTAAGGGTAAGGGTAAGCTTAAGGGTAAATGCAAGGGTAAGGGTAAGGGTAAGGGTAAGGGTAAGGGTAAGCTTAAGGGTAAAAGCAAGGGTAAGGGTAAGGGTAAGGGTAAGGGTAAGGGTAAGGGTAAGGGTAAGGGTAAGGGTAAGGGTAAGGGTAAGGGTAAGCTTAAGGGTAAGGGTAAGGGTAAGGGTAAGCTTAAGGGTAAAAGCAAGGGTAAGGGTAAGGGTAAGGGTAAGGGTAAGGGTAAAGGTAAGGGTAAGCCTAAGGGTAAAAGCAAGGGTAAGGGTAAGGGTAAGGGTAAGGGTAAGGGTAAGGGTAAGGGTAAGGGTAAGGGTAAGGGTAAGGGTAAGGGTAAGGGTAAGGGTAAGGGTAAGGGTAAGGGTAAGGGTAAGCTTAAGGGTAAAAGCAAGGGTAAGGGTAAGGGTAAGGGTAAGGGTGAGGGTAAGGGTAAGGGTAAGGGTAAGGGTAAGCTTAAGGGTAAAAGCAAGGGTAAGGGTAAGGTTAAGGGTGAGGGTAAGGGTAAGGGTAAGGGTAAGGGTAAGGGTAAGGGTAAGCTTAAGGGTAAAAGCAAGGGTAAGGGTAAGGGTAAGGGTAAGGGTAAGGGTTAGGGTAAGGGTAAAGGTAAGGGTAAGCCTAAGGGTAAAAGCAAGGGTAAGGGTAAGGGTAAGGGTAAGGGTAAGGGTAAGGGTAAGGGTAAAGGTAAGGGTAAGGGTAAGAGTAAGGGTAGGGGTAAGGGTAAGCTTAAGGGTAAAAGCAAGGGTAAGGGTAAGGGTAAGGGTAAGGGTAAGCCTAAGGTTTAAAGCAAGGGTAAGGGTAAGGTTAAGGGTAAGGGTAAGGGTAAGCTTAAGGGTAAAAGCAAGGGTAAGGGTAAGGGTAAGGGTAAGGGTAAGGGTAAGCTTAAGGGTAAAAGCAAGGGTAAGGGTAAGGGTGAGGGTAAGGGTAAGGGTAAGGGTAAGGGTAAAGGTAAGGGTAAGCCTAAGAGAAAAAGCAAGGGTAAGGGTAAGGGTAAGGGTAAGGGTAAGGGTAAGGGTAAGGGTAAGGGTAAGGGTAAGGGTAAGCTTAAGGGTAAAAGCAAGGGTAAGGATAAGGGTAAGGGTAAGGGTAAGGGTAAGGGTAAGGGTAAGGGTAAGGGTAGGCTTAAGGGTAAAAGCAAGGGTAAGGGTAAGGGTAAGGGTAAGGGTAAGGGTAAGGGTAAGCTTAAGGGTAAAAGCAAGGGTAAGGGTTAGGGTAAGGGTAAGGGTAAGGGTAAGGGTAAGGGTAAGCTTAAGGGTAAAAGCAAGGGTAAGGGTGAGGGTAAGGGTAAGGGTAAGGGTAAGGGTAAGGGTAAGGGTAAAGGTAAGGGTAAGCCTAAGGGTAAAAGCAAGGGTAAGGGTAAGGGTAAGGGTAAGGGTAAGGGTAAGGGTAAGGGTAAGGGTAAGGGTAAGGGTAAGGGTAAGGGTAAGGGTAAGGGTAAGGGTAAGGGTAAGCTTAAGGGTATAAGCAAGGGTAAGGGTAAGGGTAAGGGTGAGGGTAAGGGTAAGGGTAAGGGTAAGGGTAAGCTTAAGGGTAAAAGCAAGGGTAAGGGTAAGGGTAAGGGTAAGGGTAAGCTTAAGGGTAAAAGCAAGGGTAAGGGTAAGGGTAAGGGTAAGGGTAAGGGTAAGGGTAAGGGTAAGGGTAAGGGTAAGGGTAAGGGTAAGGGTAAGGGTAAGGGTAAGGGTAAAGGTAAGGTTAAGCCTAAGGGTAAAAGCAAGGGTAAGGGTAAGGGTAAGGGTAAGGGTAAGGGTAAGGGTAAGGGTCAGCTTAAGGGTAAAAGCAAGGGTAAGGGTAAGGGTAAGGGTAAGGGTAAGCCTAAGGGTAAAAGCAAGGGTAAGGGTAAGGGTAAGGGTAAGGGTAAGCTTAAGGGTAAAAGCAAGGGTAAGGGTAAGGGTAAGGGTAAGGGTAAGGGTAAGGGTAAGGGTAAGGGTAAGGGTAAGGGTATGCTTAAGGGTAAAAGCAAGGGTAAGGGTAAGGGTAAGGGTAAGGGTAAGGGTAAGGGTAAGGGTAAAGGTAAGGGTAAGCCTAAGGGTCAAAGCAAGGGTAAGGTTAAGGGTAAGGGTAAGGGTAAGGGTAAGGGTAAGGGTAAGGGTAAGGGTAAGGGTAAGGGTAAGGGTAAGGGTAAGGGTAAGGGTAAGGGTAAGGGTAAGGGTAAGCTTAAGGGTAAAAGCAAGGGTAAGGGTAAGGGTAAGGGTAAGGGTAAGGGTAAGGGTAAGGGTAAGGGTAAGGGTAAGGGTAAAGGTAAGGGTAAGCCTAAGGGTAAAAGCAAGGGTAAGGGTAAGGGTAAGGGTAAGGGTAAGAGTAAGGGTAAGGGTAAGGGTAAGGGTAAGCTTAAGGGTAAAAGCAAGGGTAAGGGTAAGGGTAAGGGTAAGGGTAAGCCTAAGGGTAAAAGCAAGGGTAAGGGTAAGGGTAAGGGTAAGGGTAAGGGTAAGCTTAAGGGTAAAAGCAAGGGTAAGGGTAAGGGTAAGGGTAAGGGTAAGGGTAAGGGTAAGCTTAAGGGTAAAAGCAAGGGTGAGGGTAAGGGTAAGGGTAAGGGTAAGGGTAAGGGTAAGGGTAAGGGTAAGGGTAAGGGTAAGGGTAAGGGTAAGCTTAAGGGTAAAAGCAAGGGTAAGGGTAAGGGTAAGGGTAAGGGTAAGGGTAAGGGTAAGGGTAAGGGTAAGGGTAAGGGTAAGGGTAAGCTTAAGGGTAAAAGCAAGGGTAAGGGTAAGGGTAAGGGTAAGGGTAAGGGTAAAGGTAAGGGTAAGCCTAAGGGTAAAAGCAAGGGTAAGGGTAAGGGTAAGGGTAAGGGTAAGGGTAAGGGTAAGGGTAAGGGTAAGGGTAAGGGTAAGGGTAAGGGTAAGGGTAAGGGTAAGGGTAAGGGTAAGGGTAAGGGTAAGGGTAAGGGTAAGCTTAAGGGTAAAAGCAAGGGTAAGGGTAAGGGTAAGGGTAAGGGTAAGGGTAAGCCTAAGGGTAAAAGCAAGGGTAAGGGTAAGGGTAAGGGTAAGGGTAAGGGTAAGCTTAAGGGTAAAAGCAAGGGTAAGGGTAAGGGTAAGGGTAAGGGTAAGGGTAAGGGTAAGGGTAAGGGTAAGCTTAAGAGTAAAAGCAAGGGTAAGGGTAAGGGTAAGGGTAAGGGTAAGGGTAAGGGTAAGGGTAAGTGTAAAGGTAAGGGTAAGCCTAAGGGTAAAAGCAAGGGTAAGGGTAAGGGTAAGGGTAAGGGTAAGGGTAAGGGTAAGGGTAAGGGTAAGCTTAAGGGTTAAAGCAAGGGTAAGGGTAAGGGTAAGGGTAAGGGTAAGGGTAAGGGTAAGGGTAAGGGTAAGGGTAAGGGTAAGGGTAAGGGTAAGGGTAAGGGTAAGGGTAAGCTTAAGGGTAAGGGTAAGGGTAAGGGTAAGCTTAAGGGTAAAAGCAAGGGTAAGGGTAAGGGTAAGGGTAAGGGTAAGCTTAAGGGTAAAAGCAATGGTAAGGGTAAGGGTAAGGGTAAGGGTAAGGGTAAGGGTAAGGGTAAGGGTAAGGGTAAGGGTAAGGGTAAGCTTAAGGGTAAGGGTAAGGGTAAGGGTAAGGGTAAGCTTAAGGGTAAAAGCAAGGGTAAGGGTAAGGGTAAGGGTAAGGGTAAGGGTAAGCTTAAGTGTAAGGGTAAGGGTAAGGGTAAGGGTAAGCTTAAGGGTAAAAGCAAGGGTAAGGTTAAGGGTAAGGGTAAGGGTAAGGGTAAGGGTAAGGGTAAGCTTAAGGGTAAGGGTAAGGGTAAGGGTAAGGGTAAGGGTAAGCTTAAGGGTAAAAACAAGGGTAAGGGTAAGGGTAAGGGTAAGGGTAAGGGTAAGGGTAA
>CAUEHS010000062.1:0-35042 GCA_958510865.1 Myrrha octodecimguttata | reverse complement strand
CTTACCCTTACCCTTACCCTTACCCTTACCCTTACCCTTACCCTTACCCTTACCCTTACCCTTGCTTTTACCCTTAAGCTTACCCTTACCCTTACCCTTACCCTTACCCTTACCCTTACCCTTACCCTTACCCTTACCCTTACCCTTACCCTTGCTTTTACCCCTAAGCTTACCCTTACACTTACCCTTACCCTTACCCTTACCCTTACCCTTACCCTTACCCTTGCTTTTACCCTTAGGCTTACCCTTACCTTTACCCTTACCCTTACCCTTACCCTTACCCTTACCCTTGCTTTTACCCCTAAGCTTACCCTTACCCTTACCCTTACCCTTAAGCTTACCCTTACCCTTACCCTTACCCTTACCCTTACCCTTACCCTTACCCTTACCCTTACCCTTACCCTTACCCTTACCCTTGCTTTTACCCTTAAGCTTACCCTTACCCTTACCCTTACCCTTACCCTTACCCTTGCTTTTACCCTTAAGCTTACCCTTACCCTTACCCTTACCCTTAAGCTTACCCTTACCCTTACCCTTACCCTTACCCTTACCCTTACCCTTACCCTTACCCTTACCCTTACCCTTACCCTTACCCTTACCCTTACCCTTACCCTTACCTTAGGGTAAGGGTAAGGGTAAGGGTAAGGGTAAGGGTAAGGGTAAGGGTAAGGGTAAGGGTAAGGGTAAGGGTAAGCTTAAGGGTAAAAGCAAGGGTAAGGGTAAGGGTAAGGGTAAGGGTAAGGGTTAGGGTAAGGGTAAAGGTAAGGGTAAGCCTAAGGGTAAAAGCAAGGGTAAGGGTAAGGGTAAGGGTAAGGGTAAGGGTAAGGGTAAGGGTAAGGGTAAGGGTAAGGGTAAGGGTAAGGGTAAGGGTAAGGGTAAGGGTAAGGGTAAGGGTAAGCTTAAGGGTAAAGGCAAGGGTAAGGGTAAGGGTAAGGGTAAGGGTAAGGGTAAGGGTAAGGGTAAGGGTAAGGGTAAGGGTAAGGGTAAGGGTAAGGGTAAGGGTAAGGGTAAGGGTAAGGGTAAGCTTAAGGGTAAGGGTAAGGGTAAGGGTAAGGGTAAGCCTAAGGGTAAAAGCAAGGGTAAGGGTAAGGGTAAGGGTAAGGGTAAGCATAAGGGTAACAGCAAGGGTAAGGGTAAGGCTAAGGGTAAGGGTAAGGGTAAGGGTAAGGGTAAGCTTAAGGGTAAAAGCAAGGGTAAGGGTAAGGGTAAGGGTAAGGGTAAGGGTAAGATTAAAGGTGAGGGTAAGCCTAAGGGTAAAAGCAAGGGTAAGGGTAAGGGTAAGGGTAAGGGTAAGGGTAAGGGTAAGGGTAAGGGTAAGGGTAAGGGTAGGGGTAAGAGTAAGGGTAAGGGTAAGCTTAAGGGTAAAAGCAAGGGTAAGGGTAAGGGTAAGGGTAAGGGTAAGGGTAAGGGTAAGCTTAAGGGTAAAAGCAAGGGTAAGGGTAAGGGTAAGGGTAAGGGTAAGGGTAAGGGTAAGGGTAAGGGTAAGGGTAAGGGTAAGGGTAAGGGTAAGGGTAAGGGTAAGGGTAAGGGTGAGGGTAAGGGTAAGCTTAAGGGTAAAAGCAAGGGTAAGGGTAAGGGTAAGGGTAAGGGTAAGGGTAAGGGTAATGGTAAGGGTAAAGGTAAGGGTAAGCCTAAGGGTAAAAGCAAGGGTAAGGGTAAGGGTAAGGGTAAGGGTAAGGGTAAGGGTAAGGGTAAGGGTAAGGGTAAGGGTAAGGGTAAGCTTAAGGGTAAAAGCAAGGGTAAGGGTAAGGGTAAGGGTAAGGGTAAGGGTAAGGGTAAGCTTAAGGGTAAGGGTAAGGGTAAGGGTAAGGGTAAGGGTAAGCGTAAGGGTAAAAGCAAGGGTAAGGGTAAGGGTAAGGGTAAGGGTAAGGGTAAGGGTAAGCTTAAGGGTAAAAGCAAGGGTAAGGGTAAGGGTAAGGGTAAGGGTAAGGGTAAGGGTAAGGGTAAGCTTAAGGGTAAGGGTAAGGGTGAGGGTAAGGGTAAGCTTAAGGGTTAAAGCAAGGGTAAGGGTAAGAGTAGGGGTAAGGGTAAGGGTAAGGGTAAGGGTAAGGGTAAGGGTGAGCTTAAGGGTAAAAGCAAGGGTAAGGGTAAGGGTAAGGGTAAGGGTAAGGGTAAGGGTAAGGGTAAGGGTAAGCTTAAGGGTAAAAGCAAGGGTAAGGGTAAGGGTAAGGGTAAGGGTAAGGGTAAGGGTAAGGGTAAGGGTAAGGGTAAAGGTAAGGGTAAGCCTAAGGGTAAAAGCAAGGGTAAGGGTAAGGGTAAGGGTAAGGGTAAGGGTAAGAGTAAGGGTAAGGGTAAGGGTAAGGGTAAGCTTAAGGGTAAAAGCAAGGGTAAGGGTAAGGGTAAGGGTAAGGGTAAGCCTAAGGGTAAAAGCAAGGGTAAGGGTAAGGGTAAGGGTAAGGGTAAGGGTAAGCTTAAGGGTAAAAGCAAGGGTAAGGGTAAGTGTAAGGGTAAGGGTAAGGGTAAGGGTAAGCTTAAGGGTAAAAGCAAGGGTGAGTGTAAGGGTAAGGGTAAGGGTAAGGGTAAGGGTAAGGGTAAGGGTAAGGGTAAGGGTAAGGGTAAGGGTAAGCTTAAGGGTAAAAGCAAGGGTAAGGGTAAGGGTAAGGGTAAGGGTAAGGGTAAGGGTAAGGGTAAGGGTAAGGGTAAGGGTAAGGGTAAGGGTAAGCTTAAGGGTAAAAGCAAGGGTAAGGGTAAGGGTAAGGGTAAGGGTAAAGGTAAAGGTAAGGGTAAGCCTAAGGGTAAAAGCAAGGGTAAGGGTAAGGGTAAGGGTAAGGGTAAGGGTAAGGGTAAGGGTAAGGGTAAGGGTAAGGGTAAGGGTAAGGGTAAGGGTAAGGGTAAGGGAATGGGTAAGGGTAAGGGTAAGGGTAAGCTTAAGGGTAAAAGCAAGGGTAAGGGTAAGGGTAAGGGTAAGGGTAAGCCTAAGGGTAAAAGCAAGGGTAAGGGTAAGGGTAAGGGTAAGGGTAAGGGTAAGCTTAAGGGTAAAAGCAAGGGTAAGGGTAAGGGTAAGGGTAAGGGTAAGGGTAAGGGTAAGGGTAAGGGTAAGCTTAAGGGTAAAAGCAAGGGTAAGGGTAAGGGTAAGGGTAAGGGTAAGGGTAAGGGTAAGGGTGAGGGTAAGGGTAAGGGTAAGCTTAAGGGTAAGGGTAAGGGTAAGGGTAAGGGTAAGCTTAAGGGTAAAAGCAAGGGTAAGGGTAAGGGTAAGGGTAAGGGTAAGCTTAAGGGTTAAAGCAAGGGTAAGGGTAAGGGTAAGGGTAAGGGTAAGCTTAAGGGTAAGGGTAAGGGTAAGGGTAAGGGTAAGCTTAAGGGTAAAAGCAAGGGTAAGGGTAAGGGTAAGGGTAAGGGTAAGGGTAAGCTTAAGGGTAAGGGTAAGGGTAAGGGTAAGGGTAAGCTTAAGGGTAAAAGCAAGGGTAAGGTTAAGGGTAAGGGTAAGGGTAAGGGTAAGGGTAAGGGTAAGGGTAAGCTTAAGGGTAAGGGTAAGGGTAAGGGTAAGGGTAAGCTTAAGGGTAAAAGCAAGGGTAAGGGTAAGGGTAAGGGTAAGGGTAAGGGTAAGGGTAAGGGTAAGGGTAAGGGTAAGGGTAAGGGTAAGGGTAAGGGTAAGGGTAAGGGTAAGGGTAAGGGTAAGGGTAAGCTTAAGGGTAAGGGTAAGGGTAAGGGTAAGCTTAAGGGTAAAAGCAAGGGTAAGGGTAAGGGTAAGGGTAAGGGTAAGGGTAAGCTTAAGGGTAAAAGCAAGGGTAAGGGTAAGGGTAAGGGTAAGGGTAAGGGTAAGGGTAAGGGTAAGCTTAAGGGTAAGGGTAAGGGTAAGGGTAAGCTTAAGGGTAAAAGCAAGGGTAAGGGTAAGGGTAAGGGTAAGGGTAAGGGTAAAGGTAAGGGTAAGCCTAAGGGTAAAAGCAAGGGTAAGGGTAAGGGTAAGGGTAAGGGTAAGGGTAAGGGTAAGGGTAAGGGTAAGGGTAAGCTTAAGGGTAAAAGCAAGGGTAAGGGTAAGCGTAAGGGTAAGGGTAAGGGTAAGGGTAAGGGTAAGGGTAAGGGTAAGGGTAAGCTTAAGGGTAAAAGCAAGGGTAAGGGTAAGGGTAAGGGTAAGGGTAAGGGTAAGGGTAAGGGTAAGGGTAAGGGTAAGGGTAAGGGTAAGGGTAAGGGTAAGCTTAAGGGTAAAAGCAAGGGTAAGGGTAAGGGTAAGGGTAAGGGTAAGGGTTAGGGTAAGGGTAAAGGTAAGGGTAAGCCTAAGGGTAAAAGCAAGGGTAAGGGTAAGGGTAAGGGTAAGGGTAAGGGTAAGGGTAAGGGTAAGGATAAGGGTAAGGGTAAGAGTAAGGGTAAGGGTAAGGGTAAGCTTAAGGGTAAAAGCAAGGGTAAGGGTAAGGGTAAGGGTAAGGGTAAGCCTAAGGGTAAAAGCAAGGGTAAGGGTAAGGTTAGAGGTAAGGGTAAGGGTAAGCTTAAGGGTAAAAGCAAGGGTAAGGGTAAGGGTAAGTGTAAGGGTAAGGGTAAGCTTTAGGGTAAAAGCAAGGGTAAGGGTAAGGGTGAGGGTGAGGGTAAGGGTAAGGGTAAGGGTAAAGGTAAGGGTAAGCCTAAGAGTAAAAGCAAGGGTAAGGGTAAGGGTAAGGGTAAGGGTAAGGGTAAGGGTAAGGGTAAGGGTAAGGGTAAGGGTAAGGGTAAGGGTAAGGGTAAGGGTAAGCTTAAGGGTAAAAGCAAGGGTAAGGATAAGGGTAAGGGTAAGGGTAAGGGTAAGGGTAAGGGTAAGGGTAAGGGTAAGGGTAAGGGTAATGGTTAGCTTAAGGGTAAAAGCAAGGGTAAGGGTAAGGGTAAGGGTAAGGGTAAGAGTAAGGGTAAGGGTAAGGGTAAGGGTAAGCTTAAGGGTAAAAGCAAGGGTAAGGGTAAGGGTAAGGGTAAGGGTAAGGGTAAGGGTAAGGGTAAGGGTAAGGGTAAGGGTTAGCTTAAGGGTAAAAGCAAGGGTAAGGGTAAGGGTAAGGGTAAGGGTAAGGGTAAGGGTAAGGGTAAGGGTAAGGGTAAGGGTAAGGGTAAGGGTAAGCTTAAGGGTAAGGGTAAGGGTAAGGGTAAGGGTAAGCGTAAGGGTAAAAGCAAGGGTAAGGGTAAGGGTAAGGGTAAGGGTAAGGGTAAGCTTAAGGGTAAAAGCAAGGGTAAGGGTAAGGGTAAGGGTAAGGGTAAGGGTAAGGGTAAGGGTAAGCTTAAGGGTAAGGGTAAGGGTAAGGGTAAGGGTAAGCTTAAGGGTAAAAGCAAGGGTAAGGGTAAGAGTAAGGGTAAGGGTAAGGGTAAGGGTAAGGGTAAGGGTGAGCTTAAGGGTAAAAGCAAGGGTAAGGGTAAGGGTAAGGGTAAGGGTAAGGGTAAGGGTAAGCTTAAGGGTAAAAGCAAGGGTAAGGGTAAGGGTAAGGGTAAGGGTAAGGGTAAGGGTAAGGGTAAGGGTAAGGGTAAGGGTAAGGGTAAAGGTAAGGGTAAGCCTAAGGGTAAAAGCAAGGGTAAGGGTAAGGGTAAGGGTAAGAGTAAGGGTAAGGGTAAGGGTAAGGGTAAGCTTAAGGGTAAAAGCAAGGGTAAGGGTAAGGGTAAGGGTAAGGGTAAGCCTAAGGGTAAAAGCAAGGGTAAGGGTAAGGGTAAGGGTAAGGGTAAGGGTAAGCTTAAGGGTAAAAGCAAGGGTAAGGGTAAGGGTAAGGGTAAGGGTAAGGGTAAGGGTAAGCTTAAGGGTAAAAGCAAGGGTGAGGGTAAGGGTAAGGGTAAGGGTAAGGGTAAGGGTAAGGGTAAGGGTAAGGGTAAGGGTAAGGGTAAGGGTAAGGGTAAGGGTAAGGGTAAGCTTAAGGGTAAAAGCAAGGGTAAGGGTAAGGGTAAGGGTAAGGGTAAGGGTAAGGGTAAGGGTAAGGGTAAGCTTAAGGGTAAAAGCAAGGGTAAGGGTAAGGGTAAGGGTAAGGGTAAGGGTAAAGGTAAGGGTAAGCCTAAGGGTAAAAGCAAGGGTAAGGGTAAGGGTAAGGGTAAGGGTAAGGGTAAGGGTAAGGGTAAGGGTAAGGGTAAGGGTAAGGGTAAGGGTAAGGGTAAGGGTAAGGGTAAGGGTAAGGGTAAGGGTAAGCTTAAGGGTAAAAGCAAGGGTAAGGGTAAGGGTAAGGGTAAGGGTAAGCCTAAGGGTAAAAGCAAGGGTAAGGGTAAGGGTAAGGGTAAGGGTAAGGGTAAGCTTAAGGGTAAAAGCAAGGGTAAGGGTAAGGGTAAGGGTAAGGGTAAGGGTAAGAGTAAGGGTAAGCTTAAGGGTAAAAGCAAGGGTAAGGGTAAGGGTAAGGGTAAGGGTAAGGGTAAGGGTAAGGGTAAGGGTAAAGGTAAGGGTAAGCCTAAGGGTAAAAGCAAGGGTAAGGGTAAGGGTAAGGGTAAGGGTAAGGGTAAGGGTAAGGGTAAGGGTAAGCTTAAGGGTAAAAGCAAGGGTAAGGGTAAGGGTAAGGGTAAGGGTAAGGGTAAGGGTAAGGGTAAGGGTAAGGGTAAGGGTAAGGGTAAGGGTAAGGGTAAGGGTAAGGGTAAGCTTAAGGGTAAGGGTAAGGGTAAGGGTAAGGGTAAGCTTAAGGGTAAAAGCAAGGGTAAGGGTAAGGGTAAGGGTAAGGGTAAGCTTAAGGGTAAAAGCAAGGGTAAGGGTAAGGGTAAGGGTAAGGGAAAGGGTAAGGGTAAGGGTAAGGGTAAGCTTAAGGGTAAGGGTAAGGGTAAGGGTAAGGGTAAGCTTAAGGGTAAAAGCAAGGGTAAGGGTAAGGGTAAGGGTAAGGGTAAGGGTAAGCTTAAGGGTAAGGGTAAGGGTAAGGGTAAGGGTAAGCTTAAGGGTAAAAGCAAGGGTAAGGTTAAGGGTAAGGGTAAGGGTAAGGGTAAGGGTAAGGGTAAGGGTAAGCTTAAGGGTAAGGGTAAGGGTAAGGGTAAGGGTAAGGGTAAGCTTAAGGGTAAAAGCAAGGGTAAGGGTAAGGGTAAGGGTAAGGGTAAGGGTAAGGGTAAGGGTAAGGGTAAGGGTAAGGGTAAGCTTAAGGGTAAGGGTAAGGGTGAGGGTAAGCTTAAGGGTAAAAGCAAGGGTAAGGGTAAGGGTAAGGGTAAGGGTAAGGGTAAGGGTAAGGGTAAGCTTAAGGGTAAAAGCAAGGGTAAGGGTAAGGGTAAGGGTAAGGGTAAGGGTAAGGGTAAGGGTGAGGGTAAGGGTAAGGGTAAGGGTAAGGGTAAGGGTAAGCTTAAGGGTAAGGGTAAGGGTAAGGGTAAGCTTAAGGGTAAAAGCAAGGGTAAGGGTAAGGGTAAGGGAAAGGGTAAGGGTAAAGGTAAGGGTAAGCCTAAGGGTAAAAGCAAGGGTAAGGGTAAGGGTAGGGTAAGGGTAAGGGTAAGGGTAAGGGTAAGGGTAAGGGTAAGGGTAAGGGTAAGGGTAAGGGTAAGGGTAAGCTTAAGGGTAAAAGCAAGGGTAAGGGTAAGGGTAAGGGTAAGGGTAAGGGTAAGGGTAAGGGTAAGGGTAAGGGTAAGGGTAAGGGTAAGGGTAAGCTTAAGGGTAAAAGCAAGGGTAAGGGTAAGGGTAAGGGTAAGGGTAAGGGTTAGGGTAAGGGTAAAGGTAAGGGTAAGCCTAAGGGTAAAAGCAAGGGTAAGGGTAAGGGTAAGGGTAAGGGTAAGGGTAAGGGTAAGGGTAAGGGTAAGGGTAAGGGTAAGAGTAAGGGTAAGGGTAAGGGTAAGCTTAAGGGTAAAAGCAAGGGTAAGGGTAAGGGTAAGGGTAAGGGTAAGCCTAAGGGTAAAAGCAAGGGTAAGGGTAAGGTTAAGGGTAAGGGTAAGGGTAAGCTTAAGGGTAAAAGCAAGGGTAAGGGTAAGGGTAAGGTTAAGGGTAAGGGTAAGCTTAAGGGTAAAAGCAAGGGTAAGGGTAAGGGTGAGGGTGAGGGTAAGGGTAAGGGTAAGGGTAAAGGTAAGGGTAAGCCTAAGAGTAAAAGCAAGGGTAAGGGTAAGGGTAAGGGTAAGGGTAAGGGTAAGGGTAAGGGTAAGGGTAAGGGTAAGGGTAAGGGTAAGGGTAAGGGTAAGCTTAAGGGTAAAAGCAAGGGTAAGGATAAGGGTAAGGGTAAGGGTAAGGGTAAGGGTAAGGGTAAGGGTAAGGGTAAGGGTAAGGGTAAGGGTAAGCTTAAGGGTAAAAGCAAGGGTAAGGGTAAGGGTAAGGGTAAGGGTAAGGGTAAGGGTAAGGGTAAGGGTAAGGGTAAGGGTAAGGGTAAGGGTAAGGGTAAGCTTAAGGGTAAAAGCAAGGGTAAGGGTTAGGGTAAGGGTAAGGGTAAGGGTAAGGGTAAGGGTAAGCTTAAGGGTAAAAGCAAGGGTAAGGGTAAGGGTAAGGGTAAGGGTAAGGGTAAGGGTAAGGGTAAGGGTAAGGGTAAGGGTAAAGGTAAGTGTAAGCTTAAGGGTAAAAGCAAGGGTAAGGGTAAGGGTAAGGGTAAGGGTAAGGGTAAGGGTAAGGGTAAGGGTAAGGGTAAGGGTAAGGGTAAGGGTAAGGGTAAGGGTAAGGGTAAGGGTAAGGGTAAGGGTAAGCTTAAGGGTATAAGCAAGGGTAAGGGTAAGGGTGAGGGTAAGGGTAGGGGTAAGGGTAAGGGTAAGCTTAAGGGTAAAAGCAAGGGTAAGGGTAAGGGTGAGGGTAAGGGTAAGGGTAAGGGTAAGGGTAAGGGTAAGGGTAAGGGTAAGCTTAAGGGTATAAGCAAGGGTAAGGGTAAGGGTGAGGGTAAGGGTAAGGGTAAGGGTAAGGGTAAGCTTAAGGGTAAAAGCAAGGGTAAGGGTAAGGGTAAGGGTAAGGGTAAGGGTAAGCTTAAGGGTAAAAGCAAGGGTAAGGGTAAGGGTAAGGGTAAGGGTAAGGGTAAGGGTAAGGGTAAGGGTAAGGGTAAGGGTAAGGGTAAAGGTTAGGTTAAGCCTAAGGGTAAAAGCAAGGGTAAGGGTAAGGGTAAGGGTAAGGGTAAGGGTAAGGGTAAGGGTAAGGGTAAGGGTAAGGGTAAGGGTAAGGGTAAGGGTAAAGGTAAGGGTAAGCTTAAGGGTAAAAGCAAGGGTAAGGGTAAGGGTAAGGGTAAGGGTAAGCCTAAGGGTAAAAGCAAGGGTAAGGGTAAGGGTAAGGGTAAGGGTAAGGGTAAGCTTAAGGGTAAAAGCAAGGGTAAGGGTAAGGGTAAGGGTAAGGGTAAGGGTAAGGGTAAGGGTAAGCTTAAGGGTAAAAGCAAGGGTAAGGGTAAGGGTAAGGGTAAGGGTAAGGGTAAGGGTAAGGGTAAGGGTAAGGGTAAGGGTAAAGGTAAGGGTAAGCCTAAGGGTCAAAGCAAGGGTAAGGGTAAGGGTAAGGGTAAGGGTAAGGGTAAGGGTAAGGGTAAGGGTAAGGGTAAGGGTAAGGGTAAGGGTAAGGGTAAGCTTAAGGGTAAAAGCAAGGGTAAGGGTAAGGGTAAGGGTAAGGGTAAGGGTAAGGGTAAGGGTAAGGGTAAGGGTAAGGGTAAGGGTAAGCTTAAGGGTAAGGGTAAGGGTAAGGGTAAGCCTAAGGGTAAAAGCAAGGGTAAGTGTAAGGGTAAGGGTAAGGGTAAGGGTAAGCTTAAGGGTAAAAGCAAGGGTAAGGGTAAGGGTAAGGGTAAGTGTAAGGGTAAGCTTAAGGGTAAAAGCAAGGGTAAGGGTAAGGGTAAGGGTAAGCTTAAGGGTAAAAGCAAGGGTAAGGGTAAGGGTAAGGGTAAGGGTAAGGGTAAGGGTTAGGCTAAAGGTAAGGGTGAGCCTAAGGGTGAAAGCAAGGGTAAGGGTAAGGGTAAGGGTAAGGGTAAAGGTAAGGGTAAGGGTAGAATAGAATAGAATAGAATATTTATTTATCCATTTAGACACAATACAGTGTATAGGACAAGTCAAAATATACATAACATAGAGAGGAAATGAAATCACAAATCATTGAATGCATTCATCATTAAGATATTCATTAATACAATAATAACATTTACTTAGGAGTAAAGATTTTATTTTCCTACCAAAAGCAGATAACTTCAGTGATTTAATTGAATCAGGAAGATGATTATACAAAATAATACTCTTATATTTAGCTGATGTCTCATATTTCGCTGTTCTATGTTTAGGTACAATAAAAGTTCTAGCATTCCTTGTACCATAGTTGTGAGCGCTGGAAAGCTTAGGAGTGTACTCTTCATTCTTTTTAATGAATAAGAGACATTTGTATAAATATATACATGGAGCTGTTAAAATCTCATGTTTTACAAATACAGTCTTACAAGATGTTCGTGGACTGAGACGGAATATCATTCGAATGATGCGTTTCTGTACTATAAATACCCTCGTAAGATCCCCAGAGCATCCCCAAATTAGAACATTATATGCCATGTGGCTATAAACCAAGCTGTAAGCTTGAGGGTAAAAGCAAGGGTAAGGGTAAGGGTAAGGGTAAGGGTAAGAGTAAGGGTAAGGGTAAGGGTAAGCTTAAGGGTAAAAGCAAGGGTAAGGGTAAGGGTAAGGGTAAGGGTAAGGGTAAGGGTAAGGGTAAGGGTAAGGGTAAGGGTAAGGGTAAGGGTAAGGGTAAGCTTAAGGGTAAAAGCAAGGGTAAGGGTAAGGGTAAGGGTAAGGGTAAGGGTAAGGGTAATGGTAAGGGTAAAGGTAAGGGTAAGCCTAAGGGTAAAAGCAAGGGTAAGGGTAAGGGTAAGGGTAAGGGTAAGGGTAAGGGTAAGGTTAAGGGTAAGGGTTAGGGTAAGGGTAAGGGTAAGGGTAAGGGTAAGCTTAAGGGTAAAAGCAAGGGTAAGGGTAAGGGTAAGGGTAAGGGTAAGGGTAAGGGTAAGCTTAAGGGTAAGGGTAAGGGTAAGGGTAAGGGTAAGGGTAAGCTTAAGGGTAAAAGCAAGGGTAAGGGTAAGGGTAAGGGTAAGGGTAAGGGTAAGGGTAAGGGTAAGGGTAAGCTTAAGGGTAAAAGCAAGGGTAAGGGTAAGGGTAAGGGTAAGGGTAAGGGTAAGGGTAAGGGTAAGCTTAAGGGTAAGGGTAAGGGTAAGGGTAAGCTTAAGGGTAAAAGCAAGGGTAAGGGTCAGGGTAAGGGTAAGTTTAAGGGTAAGGGTAAGGGTAAGGGTAAGGGTGAGCTTAAGGGTAAAAGCAAGGGTAAGGGTAAGGTTAAGGGTAAGGGTAAGGGTGAGGGTAAGGGTAAGGGTTAGCTTAAGGGTAAAAGCAAGGGTAAGGGTAAGGGTAAGGGTAAGGGTAAGGGTAAGGGTAAGGGTAAGGGTAAGGGTAAAGGTAAGGATAAGCCTAAGGGTAAAAGCAAGGGTAAGGGTAAGGGTAAGGGTAAGGGTAAGAGTAAGGGTAAGGGTAAGGGTAAGGTTAAGCTTAAGGGTAAAAGCAAGGGTAAGGGTAAGGGTAAGGGTAAGGGTAAGCCTAAGGTTAAAAGCAAGGGTAAGGGAAAGGGTAAGGGTAAGGGTAAGGGTTAGCTTAAGGGTAAAAGCAAGGGTAAGGGTAAGGGTAAGGGTAAGGGTAAGGGTAAGGGTAAGGGTAAGGGTAAGGGTAAGGGTAAGGGTAAAGGTAAGGGTAAGGGTAAGCTTAAGGGTAAAAGCAAGGGTAAGGGTAAGGGTAAGGGTAAGGGTAAGAGTAAGGGTAAGGGTAAGGGTAAGCTTAAGGGTAAAAGCAAGGGTAAGGGTAAGGGTAAGGGTAAGGGTAAGGGTAAGGGTAAGGGTAAGGGTAAGGGTAAGGGTAAGGGTAAGCTTAAGGGTAAAAGCAAGGGTAAGGGTAAGGGTAAGGGTAAGGGTAAGGGTAAGGGTAAGGGTAAGGGTAAGGGTAAGGGTAAGGGTAAGGGTAAGGGTAAGCTTAAGGGTAAAAGCAAGGGTAAGGGTAAGGGTAAGGGTAAGGGTAAGGGTAAGGGTAAGGGTAAGGGTAATGGTAAGGGTAAAGGTAAGGGTAAGCCTAAGGGTAAAAGCAAGGGTAAGGGTAAGGGTAAGGGTAAGGGTAAGGGTAAGGTTAAGGGTAAGGGTTAGGGTAAGGGTAAGGGTAAGGGTAAGGGTAAGCTTAAGGGTAAAAGCAAGGGTAAGGGTAAGGGTAAGGGTAAGGGTAAGGGTAAGGGTAAGAGTAAGCTTAAGGGTAAGGGTAAGGGTAAGGGTAAGGGTAAGGGTAAGCTTAAGGGTAAAAGCAAGGGTAAGGGTAAGGGTAAGGGTAAGGGTAAGGGTAAGGGTAAGGGTAAGCTTAAGGGTAAAAGCAAGGGTAAGGGTAAGGGTAAGGGTAAGGGTAAGGGTAAGGGTAAGGGTAAGCTTAAGGGTAAGGGTAAGGGTAAGGGTAAGCTTAAGGGTAAAAGCAAGGAAAAGGGTCAGGGTAAGGGTAAGTGTAAGGGTAAGGGTAAGGGTAAGGGTAAGGGTGAGCTTAAGGGTAAAAGCAAGGGTAAGGGTAAGGTTAAGGGTAAGGGTAAGGGTGAGGGTAAGGGTAAGGGTTAGCTTAAGGGTAAAAGCAAGGGTAAGGGTAAGGGTAAGGGTAAGGGTAAGGGTAAGGGTAAGGGTAAGGGTAAGGGTAAAGGTAAGGATAAGCCTAAGGGTAAAAGCAAGGGTAAGGGTAAGGGTAAGGGTAAGGGTAAGAGTAAGGGTAAGGGTAAGGGTAAGGTTAAGCTTAAGGGTAAAAGCAAGGGTAAGGGTAAGGGTAAGGGTAAGGGTAAGGGTAAGCCTAAGGTTAAAAGCAAGGGTAAGGGAAAGGGTAAGGGTAAGGGTAAGGGTAAGCTTAAGGGTAAAAGCAAGGGTAAGGGTTAGGGTAAGGGTAAGGGTAAGGGTAAGGGTAAGGGTAAGGGTAAGGGTAAGGGTAAGGGTAAGGGTAAGGGTAAGGGTAAGGGTAAGGGTAAGCTTAAGGGTATAAGCAAGGGTAAGGGTAAGGGTAAGGGTGAGGGTAAGGGTAAGGGTAAGGGTAAGGGTAAGCTTAAGGGTAAAAGCAAGGGTAAGGGTAAGGGTAAGGGTAAGGGTAAGGGTAAGGGTAAGGGTAAGGGTAAGCTTAAGGGTAAAAGCAAGGGTAAGGGTAAGGGTAAGGGTAAGGGTAGGGGTAAGGGTAAGGGTAAGGGTAAGGGTAAGGGTAAGGGTAAGGGTAAGGGTAAGGGTAAAGGTAAGGGTAAGGGTAAGGGTAAGGGTAAGGGTAAGGGTAAGGGTAAGGGTGAAGGTAAGGTTAAGCCTAGGGGTAAAAGCAAGGGTAAGGGTAAGGGTAAGGGTAAGGGTAAGGGTAAGGGTAAGGGTAAGGGTAAGGGTAAGGGTAAGGGTAAGGGTAAGGGTAAGGGTAAGGGTAAGCTTAAGGGTAAAAGCAAGGGTAAGGGTAAGGGTAAGGGTAAGGGTAAGCCTAGGGGTAAAAGCAAGGGTAAGGGTAAGGGTAAGGGTAAGGGTAAGGGTAAGCTTAAGGGAAAAGCAAGGGTAAGGGTAAGGGTAAGGGTAAGGGTAAGCGTAAGGGTAAGGGTAAGGGTAAGCTTAAGGGTAAAAGCAAGGGTAAGGGTAAGGGTAAGGGTAAGGGTAAGGGTAAGGGTAAGGGTAAGGGTAAGGGTAAAGGTAAGGGTAAGCCTAAGGGTCAAAGCAAGGGTAAGGGTAAGGGTAAGGGTAAGGGTAAGGGTAAGGGTAAGGGTAAGGGTAAGGGTAAGGGTAAGCTTAAGGGTAAAATCAAGGGTAAAATCAAGGGTAAGGGTAAGGGTAAGGGTAAGGGTAAGGGTAAGGGTAAGGGTTAGGGTAAGGGTAAGGGTAAGGGTAAGCTTAAGGGTAAGGGTAAGGGTAAGGGTAAGGGTAAGCCTAAGGGTAAAAGCAAGGGTAAGTGTAAGGGTAAGGGTAAAGGTAAGGGTAAGCTTAAGTGTAAAAGCAAGGGTAAGGGTAAGGGTAAGGGTAAAGGTAAGGGTAAGGATAAGGGTAAGGGTAAGGGTAAGCTTAAGGGTAAAAGCAAGGGTAAGGGTAAGGGTAAGGGTAAGGGTAAGGGTAAGGGTAAGGCTAAAGGTAAGGGTAAGCCTAAGGGTAAAAGCAAGGGTAAGGGTAAGGGTAAGGGTAAGGGTAAGGGTAAGGGTAAGGGTAAGGGTAAGGGTAAGGGTAAGTTTAAGGGTAAGGGTAAGGGTAAAGGTAAGGGAAAGGGTAAGCTTAAGGGTAAAAGCAAGGGTAAGGGTAAGGGTAAGGGTAAGAGTAAGGGTAAGGGTAAGGGTAAGCTTAAGGGTAAAAGCAAGGGTAAGGGTAAGGGTAAGGGTGAGGGTAAGGGTAAGGGTAAGGGTAAGGGTAAGGGTAAGGGTAAGCTTAAGGGTAAAAGCAAGGGTAAGGGTAAGGGTAAGGGTAAGGGTAAGGGTAAGGGTAAGGGTAAGGGTAAGGGTAAGGGTAAGGGATTAGCTTAAGGGTAAAAGCAAGGGTAAGGGTAAGGGTAAGGGTAAGGGTAAGGGTAAGGGTAAGGGTAATGGTAAGGGTAAAGGTAAGGGTAAGCCTAAGGGTAAAAGCAAGGGTAAGGGTAAGGGCAAGGGTAAGGGTAAGGGTAAGGGTAAGGTTAAGGGTAAGGGTTAGGGTAAGGGTAAGGGTAAGGGTAAGGGTAAGCTTAAGGGTAAAAGCAAGGGTAAGGGTAAGGGTAAGGGTAAGGGTAAGGGTAAGGGTAAGCTTAAGGGTAAGGGTAAGGGTAAGGGTAAGGGTAAGGGTAGGCTTAAGGGTAAAAGCAAGGGTAAGGGTAAGGGTAAGGGTAAGGGTAAGGGTAAGGGTAAGCTTAAGGGTAAAAGCAAGGGTAAGGGTGAGGGTAAGGGTAAGGGTAAGGGTAAGGGTAAGGGTAAGGGTAAGCTTAAGGGTAAGGGTAAGGGTAAGGGTAAGGGTAAGCTTAAGGGTAAAAGCAAGGGTAAGGGTCAGGGTAAGGGTAAGTGTAAGGGTAAGGGTAAGGGTAAGGGTAAGGGTGAGCTTAAGGGTAAAAGCAAGGGTAAGGGTAAGGTTAAGGGTAAGGGTAAGGGTAAGGGTAAGGGTAAGGGTTAGCTTAAGGGTAAAAGCAAGGGTAAGGGTAAGGGTAAGGGTAAGGGTAAGGGTAAGGGTAAGGGTAAGGGTAAGGGTAAGGGTAAGGGTAAAGGTAAGGGTAAGCCTAAGGGTAAAAGCAAGGGTAAGGGTAAGGGTAAGGGTAAGGGTAAGAGTAAGGGTAAGGGTAAGGGTAAGGGTAAGGGTAAGCTTAAGGGTAAAAGCAAGGGTAAGGGTAAGGGTAAGGGTAAGGGTAAGCCTAAGGGTAAAAGCAAGGGTAAGGGTAAGGGTAAGGGTAAGCTTAAGGGTAAAAGCAAGGGTAAGGGTAAGGGTAAGGGTAAGGGTAAGGGTAAGCTTAAGGGTAAAAGCAAGGGTGAGGGTGAGGGTAAGGGTAAGGGTAAGGGTAAGGGTAAGGGTAAGGGTAAGGGTAAGGGTAAGGGTAAAGGTAAGGGTAAGCCTAAGAGTAAAAGCAAGGGTAAGGGTAAGGGTAAGGGTAAGGGTAAGGGTAAGGGTAAGGGTAAGGGTAAGGGTAAGGGTAAGGGTAAGCTTAAGGGTAAAAGCAAGGGTAAGGATAAGGGTAAGGGTAAGGGTAAGGGTAAGGGTGAGGGTAAGGGTAAGGGTAAGGGTAAGGGTAAGCTTAAGGGTAAAAGCAAGGGTAAGGGTAAGGGTAAGGGTAAGGGTAAGGGTAAGGGTAAGGGTAAGGGTAAGGGTAAGGGTAAGGGTAAGCTTAAGGGTAAAAGCAAGGGTAAGGGTTAGGGTAAGGGTAAGGGTAAGGGTAAGGGTAAGGGTAAGGGTAAGCTTAAGGGTAAAAGCAAGGGTAAGGGTAAGGGTAAGGGTAAGGGTAAGGGTAAGGGTAAGGGTAAGGGTAAGGGTAAAGGTAAGGGTAAGCCTAAGGGTAAAAGCAAGGGTAAGGGTAAGGGTAAGGGTAAGGGTAAGGGTAAGGGTAAGGGTAAGGGTAAGGGTAAGGGTAAGGGTAAGGGTAAGGGTAAGCTTAAGGGTATAAGCAAGGGTAAGGGTAAGGGTAAGGGTGAGGGTAAGGGTAAGGGTAAGGGTAAGGGTGAGCTTAAGGGTAAAAGCAAGGGTAAGGGTAAGGGTAAGGGTAAGGGTTAGGGTAAGGGTAAGGGTAAGCTTAAGGGTAAAAGCAAGGGTAAGGGTAAGGGTAAGGGTAAGGGTAAGGGTAAGGGTAAGGGTAAGGGTAAGGGTAAGGGTAAGGGTAAGGGTAAGGGTAAGGGTAAGGGTAAAGGTAAGGTTAAGCCTAAGGGTAAAAGCAAGGGTAAGGGTAACGGTAAGGGTAAGGGTAAGGGTAAGGGTAAGGGTAAGGGTAAGGGTAAGGGTAAGGGTAAGGGTAAGGGTAAGGGTAAGGGTAAGGGTAAGGGTAAGGGTAAGGGTAAGCTTAAGAGTAAAAGCAAGGGTAAGGGTAAGGGTAAGGGTAAGGGTAAGCCTAAGGGTAAAAGCAAGGGTAAGGATAAGGGTAAGGGTAAGGGTAAGGGTAAGCTTAAGGGTAAAAGCAAGGGTAAGGGTAAGGGTAAGGGTAAGGGTAAGGGTAAGGGTAAGGGTAAGGGTAAGGGTAAGCTTAAGGGTAAAAGCAAGGGTAAGGGTAAGGGTAAGGGTAAGGGTAAGGGTAGGGGTAAGGGTAAGGGTAAGGGTAAGGGTAAGGGTAAGGGTAAAGGTAAGGGTAAGCCTAAGGGTCAAAGCAAGGGTAAGGGTAAGGGTAAGAGTAAGGGTAAGGGTAAGGGTAAGGGTAAGCTTAAGGGTAAAAGCAAGGGTAAGGGTAAGGGTAAGGGTAAGGGTAAGGGTAAGGGTAAGGGTAAGGGTAAGGGTAAGGGTAAGGGTAAGGGTAAGGGTGAGGGTAAGCTTAAGGGTAAGGGTAAGGGTAAGGGTAAGGGTAAGCCTAAGGGTAAAAGCAAGGGTAAGTGTAAGGGTAAGGGTAAGGGTAAGGGTAAGCTTAAGGGTAAAAGCAAGGGTAAGGGTAAGGGTAAGGGTAAGGGTAAGTGTAAGGGTAAGGGTAAGCTTAAGGGTAAAAGCAAGGGTAAGGGTAAGGGTAAGGGTAAGGGTAAAGGTAAGGGTAAGGGTAAGCTTAAGAGTAAAAGCAAGGGTAAGGGTAAGGGTAAGGGTAAGGGTAAGAGTAAGGGTAAGGGTAAGGGTAAGCTTAAGGGTAAAAGCAAGGGTAAGGGTAAGGGTAAGGGTAAGGGTAAGGGTAAGGGTAAGGGTAAGGGGAAGGGTAAGGGTAAGGGTGAGCTTAAGGGTAAAAGCAAGGGTAAGGGTAAGGGTAAGGGTAAGGGTAAGGGTAAGGGTAAGGGTAAGGGTAAGGGTAAGGGTAAGGGTAAGCTTAAGGGTAAAAGCAAGGGTAAGGGTAAGGGTAAGGGTAAGGGTAAGGGTAAGGGTAATGGTAAGGGTAAAGGTAAGGGTAAGCCTAAGGGTAAAAGCAAGGGTAAGGGTAAGGGTAAGGGTAAGGGTAAGGGTAAGGTTAAGGGTAAGGTTAGGGTAAGGGTAAGGGTAAGGGTAAGGGTAAGCTTAAGGGTAAAAGCAAGGGTAAGGGTAAGGGTAAGGGTAAGGGTAAGGGTAAGGGTAAAAGCAAGGGTAAGGGTAAGGGTAAGGGTAAGGGTAAGCTTAAGGGTAAAAGCAAGGGTAAGGGTAAGGGTAAGGGTAAGGGTAAGGGTAAGGGTAAGCTTAAGGGTAAAAGCAAGGGTAAGGGTAAGGGTAAGGGTAAGGGTAAGGGTAAGGGTAAGGGTAAGCTTAAGGGTAAGGGTAAGGGTAAGGGTAAGGGTAAGCTTAAGGGTAAAAGCAAGGGTAAGGGTCAGGGTAAGGGTAAGTGTAAGGGTAAGGGTAAGGGTAAGGGTAAGGGTGAGCTTAAGGGTAAAAGCAAGGGTAGGGGTAAGGTTAAGGGTAAGGGTTAGCTTAAGGGTAAAAGCAAGGGTAAGGGTAAGGGTAAGGGTAAGGGTAAGGGTAAGGGTAAGGGTAAGGGTAAGGTTAAGGGTAAGGGTAAGGGTAAGGGTAA
Source organism: Myrrha octodecimguttata (assembly GCA_958510865.1). Taxonomy (NCBI): domain Eukaryota; kingdom Metazoa; phylum Arthropoda; class Insecta; order Coleoptera; family Coccinellidae; genus Myrrha; species Myrrha octodecimguttata. The sequence continues at coordinate 17,192 of CAUEHS010000062.1, read as the reverse complement.
AGGTAAGGGTAAGCCTAAGGGTAAAAGCAAGGGTAAGGGTAAGGGTAAGGGTAAGGGTAAGAGTAAGGGTAAGGGTAAGGGTAAGGGTAAGCTTAAGGGTAAAAGCAAGGGTAAGGGTAAGGGTAAGGGTAAGGGTAAGCCTAAGGGTAAAAGCAAGGGTAAGGGTAAGGGTAAGGGTAAGGGTAAGGGTAAGCTCAAGGGTAAAAGCAAGGGTAAGGGTAAGGGTAAGGGTAAGGGTAAGGGTAAGGGTAAGCTTAAGGGTAAAAGCAAGGGTGAGGGTAAGGGTAAGGGTAAGGGTAAGGGTAAGGGTAAGGGTAAGGGTAAGGGTAAGGGTAAGGGTAAGCTTAAGGGTAAAAGCAAGGGTAAGGGTAAGGGTAAGGGTAAGGGTAAGGGTAAGGGTAAGGGTAAGGGTAAGCTTAAGGGTAAAAGCAAGGGTAAGGGTAAGGGTAAGGGTAAGGGTAAGGGTAAAGGTAAGGGTAAGCCTAAGGGTAAAAGCAAGGGTAAGGGTAAGGGTAAGGGTAAGGGTAAGGGTTAGGGTAAGGGTAAGGGTAAGGGTAAGGGTAAGGGTAAGGGTAAGGGTAAGGGTAAGGGTAAGGGTAAGGGTAAGGGTAAGGGTAAGCTTAAGGGTAAAAGCAAGGGTAAGGGTAAGGGAAAGGGTAAGGGTAAGCCTAAGGGTAAAAGCGAGGGTAAGGGTAAGGGTAAGGGTAAGGGTAAGGGTAAGCTTAAGGGTAAAAGCAAGAGTAAGGGTAAGGGTAAGGGTAAGGGTAGGGGTAAGGGTAAGGGTAAGCTTAAGGGTAAAAGCAAGGGTAAGGGTAAAGGTAAGGGTAAGGGTAAGGGTAAGGGTAAGGGTAAGGGTAAGGGTAAGGGTAAGGGTAAAGGTAAGGGTAAGCCTAAGGGTAAAAGCAAGGGTAAGGGTAAGGGTAAGGGTAAGGGTAAGGGTAAGGGTAAGGTTAAGGGTAAGGGTAAGGGTAAGCTTAAGGGTAAAAGCAAGGGTAAGGGTAAGGGTAAGGGTAAGGGTGAAAGCAAGGGTAAGGGTAAGGGTAAGGGTAAGGGTAAGCTTAAGGGTAAGAGCAAGGGTAAGGGTAAGGGTAAGGGTAAGGGTAAGGGTAAGGGTAAGGGTAAGGGTAAGGGTAAGCTTAAGGGTAAAAGCAAGGGTAAGGGTAAGGGTAAGGGTAAGGGTAAGGGTAAGGGTAAGGGTAAGGGTAAGGGTAAGGGTAAGGGTAAGGGTAAGGGTAAGCTTAAGGGTAAGGGCAAGGGTAAGGGTAAGGGTAAGCTTAAGGGTAAAAGCAAGGGTAAGGGTAAGGGTAAGGGTAAGGGTAAGGGTAAGGGTAAGCTTAAGGGTAAGGGTAAGGGTAAGGGTAAGGGTTAGCTTAAGGGTAAAAGCAAGGGTAAGGGTAAGGGTGAGGGTAAGGGTAAGGGTAAGGGTAAGGGTAAGCTTAAGGGTAAGGGTAAGGGTAAGCTTAAGGGTAAAAGCAAGGGTAAGGGTAAGGGTAAGGGTAAGGGTAAGGGTAAGGGTAAGGGTAAGGGTAAGGGTAAGGGTAAGGGTAAGGGTAAGGGTAAGGGAAAGCTTAAGGGTAAGGGTAAGGGTAAGGGTAAGGGTAAGCTTAAAGGTAAAAGCAAGGGTAAGGGTAAGGGTAAGGGTAAGGGTAAGGGTAAGCTTAAGGGTAAAAGCAAGGGTAAGGGTAAGGGTAAGGTTAAGGGTAAGGGTAAGGGTAAGAGTAAGGGTAAGGGTAAGGGTAAGGGTAAGCTTAAGGGTAAGGGTAAGGGTAAGGGTAAGGGTAAGCTTAAGGGTAAAAGCAAGGGTAAGGGTAAGGGTAAGGGTAAGGGTAAGGGTAAAGGTAAGGGTAAGCCTAAGGGTAAAAGCAAGGATAAGGGTAAGGGTAAGGGTAAGGTGAGGGTAAGGGTAAGGGTAAGGGTAAGGGTAAGGGTAAGGGTAAGGGTAAGCTTAAGGGTAAAAGCAAGGGTAAGGGTAAGGGTAAGGGTAAGGGTAAGGGTAAGGGTAAGGGTAAGGGTAAGGGTAAGGGTAAGGGTAAGGGTAAGGGTAAGGGTAAGGGTAAGGGTAAGGGTAAGCTTAAGGGTAAAAGCAAGGGTAAGGGTAAGGGTAAGGGTAAGAGTAAGGGTAAGGGTAAGGGTAAGCTTAAGGGTAAAAGCAAGGGTCAGGGTAAGGGTAAGGGTAAGGGTTGGGGTAAGGGTAAAGGTAAGGGTAAGGCTAAGGGTAAAAGCAAGGGTAAGGGTAAGGGTAAGGGTAAGGGTAAGGGTAAGGGTAAGGGTAAGGGTAAGGGTAAGGGTAAGGGTAAGGGTAAGGGTAAGGGTAAGAGTAAGGGTAAGGGTAAGGGTAAGCTTAAGGGTAAAAGCAAGGGTAAGGGTAAGGGTAAGGGTAAGGGTAAGCCTAAGGGTAAAAGCAAGGGTAAGGGTAAGGGTAAGGGTAAGGGTAAGGGTAAGCTTAAGGGTAAAAGCAAGGGTAAGGGTAAGGGTAAGGGTAAGGGTAAGGGTAAGGGTAAGCTTAAGGGTAAAAGCAAGGGTGAGGGTAAGGGTAAGGGTAAGGGTAAGGGTAAGGGTAAGGGTAAAGGTAAGGGTAAGCCTAAGGGTAAAAGCAAGGGTAAGGGTAAGGGTAAGGGTAAGGGTAAGGGTAAGGGTACGGGTAAGGGTAAGCTTAAGGGTAAAAGCAAGGGTAAGGGTAAGGGTAAAAGTAAGGGTAAGGGTAAGGGTAAGGGTAAGGGTAAGGGTAAGCTTAAGGGTAAAAGCAAGGGTAAGGGTATGGGTAAGGGTAAGGGTAAGGGTAAGGGTAAGGGTAAGGGTAAGGGTAAGGGTAAGGGTAAGGGTAAGCTTAAGGGTAAAAGCAAGGGTAAGGGTTAGGGTAAGGGTAAGGGTAAGGGTAAGGGTAAGGGTAAGCTTAAGGGTGAAAGCAAGGGTAAGGGTAAGGGTAAGGGTAAGGGTAAGGGTAAGGGTAAGGGTAAGGGTAAGGGTAAGGGTAAGGGTAAGGGTAAGGGTAAGGGTAAGGGTAAGGGTAAGCTTAAGGGTAAAAGCAAGGGTAAGGGTAAGGGTAAGGGTAAGCGTAAGGGTAAGGGTAAGGGTAAGCTTAAGGATAAAAGCAAGGGTAAGGGTAAGGGTAAGGGTAAGGGTAAGGGTTAGGGTAAGGGTAAAGGTAAGGGTAAGCCTAAGGGTAAAAGCAAGGGTAAGGGTAAGGGTAAGGGTAAGGGTAAGGGTAAGGGTAAGGGTAAGGGTAAGGGTAAGGGTAAGGGTAAGAGTAAGGGTAAGGGTAAGGGTAAGCTTAAGGGTAAAAGCAAGGGTAAGGGTAAGGGTAAGGGTAAGGGTAAGCCTAAGGGTAAAAGCAAGGGTAAGGGTAAGGGTAAGGGTAAGGGTAAGGGTAAGCTTAAGGGTAAAAGCAAGGGTAAAGGTAAGGGTAAGGGTAAGGGTAAGGGTAAGGGTAAGCTTAAGGGTAAAAGCAAGGTTGACGGTAAGGGTAAGGGTAAGGGTAAGGGTAAGCTTAAGGGTAAAAGCAAGGGTAAAGGTAAGGGTAAGGGTAAGGGTAAGGGTAAGCTTAAGGGTAAAAGCAAGGGTAAGGGTAAGGGTAAGGGTAAGGGTAAGGGTAAGGGTAAGGGTAAGGGTAAGGGTAAAGGTAAGGGTAAGCCTAAGGGTAAAAGCAAGGGTAAGGGTAAGGGTAAGGGTAAGGGTAGGGGTAAGGGTAAGGGTAAGGGTAAGGGTGAGGGTAAGGGTAAGGGTAAGGGTAAGGGTTAGGGTAAGGGTAAGGGTAAGGGTAAGGGTAAGGGTAAGGATAAGGGTAAGGGTAAGGGTAAGGGTAAGCTAAAGGGTAAAAGCAAGGGTAAGGGTTAGGGTAAGGGTAAGGGTAAGGGTAAGGGTAAGGGTAAGCTTAAGGGTAAAAGCAAGGGTAAGGGTAAGGGTAAGGGTAAGGGTAAGGGTAAGGGTAAGGGTAAGGGTAAGGGTAAAGGTAAGGGTAAGCCTAAGGGTAAAAGCAAGGGTAAGGGTAAGGGTAAGGGTAAGGGTAAGGGTAAGGGTAAGGGTAAGGGTAAGGGTAAGGGTAAGGGTAAGGGTAAGGGTAAGGGTAAGCTTAAGGGTATAAGCAAGGGTAAGGGTAAGGGTAAGGGTAAGGGTGAGGGTAAGGGTAAGGGTAAGGGTAAGGGTAAGGGTGAGCTTAAGGGTAAAAGCAAGGGTAAGGGTAAGGGTAAGGGTAAGGGTAAGGGTAAGGGTAAGGGTAAGCTTAAGGGTAAAAGCAAGGGTAAGGGTAAGGGTAAGGGTAAGGGTAAGGGTAAGGGTAAGGGTAAGGGTAAGGGTAAGGGTAAGGGTAAGGGTAAGGGTAAGCTTAAGGGTAAAAGCAAGGGTAAGGGTAAGGGTAAGGGTAAGCGTAAGGGTAAGGGTAAGGGTAAGCTTAAGGGTAAAAGCAAGGGTAAGGGTAAGGGTAAGGGTAAGGGTAAGGGTTAGGGTAAGGGTAAAGGTAAGGGTAAGCCTAAGGGTAAAAGCAAGGGTAAGGGTAAGGGTAAGGGTAAGGGTAAGGGTAAGGGTAAGGGTAAGGGTAAGGGTAAGAGTAAGTGTAAGGGTAAGGGTAAGCTTAAGGGTAAAAGCAAGGGTAAGGGTAAGGGTAAGGGTAAGGGTAAGCCTAAGGGTAAAAGCAAGGGTAAGGGTAAGGGTAAGGGTAAGGGTAAGGGTAAGCTTAAGGGTAAAAGCAAGGGTAAAGGTAAGGGTAAGGGTAAGGGTAAGGGTAAGGGTAAGCTTAAGGGTAAAAGCAAGGTTGAGGGTAAGGGTAAGGGTAAGGGTAAGGGTAAGCTTAAGGGTAAAAGCAAGGGTAAAGGTAAGGGTAAGGGTAAGGGTAAGGGTAAGGGTAAGCTTAAGGGTAAAAGCAAGGGTAAGGGTAAGGGTAAGGGTAAGGGTAAGGGTAAGGGTAAGGGTAAGGGTAAGGGTAAAGGTAAGGGTAAGCCTAAGGGTAAAAGCAAGGGTAAGGGTAAGGGTAAGGGTAAGGGTAAGGGTAAGGGTAAGGGTAAGGGTAAGGGTGAGGGTAAGGGTAAGGGTAAGGGTAAGGGTAAGGGTAAGGGTAAGGGTAAGGGTAAGGGTAAGGGTAAGGGTAAGGGTAAGGGTAAGCTAAAGGGTAAAAGCAAGGGTAAGGGTTAGGGTAAGGGTAAGGGTAAGGGTAAGGGTAAGGGTAAGCTTAAGGGTAAAAGCAAGGGTAAGGGTAAGGGTAAGGGTAAGGGTAAGGGTAAGGGTAAGGGTAAGGGTAAGGGTAAAGGTAAGGGTAAGCCTAAGGGTAAAAGCAAGGGTAAGGGTAAGGGTAAGGGTAAGGGTAAGGGTAAGGGTAAGGGTAAGGGTAAGGGTAAGGGTAAGGGTAAGGGTAAGGGTAAGCTTAAGGGTATAAGCAAGGGTAAGGGTAAGGGTAAGGGTAAGGGTGAGGGTAAGGGTAAGGGTAAGGGTAAGGGTAAGGGTGAGCTTAAGGGTAAAAGCAAGGGTAAGGGTAAGGGTAAGGGTAAGGGTAAGGGTAAGGGTAAGGGTAAGCTTAAGGGTAAAAGCAAGGGTAAGGGTAAGGGTAAGGGTAAGGGTAAGGGTAAGGGTAAGGGTAAGGGTAAGGGTAAGGGTAAGGGTAAGGGTAAGGGTAAGGGTAAAGGTAAGGGTAAGCCTAAGGGTAAAAGCAAGGGTGAGGGTAAGGGTAAGGGTAAGGGTAAGGGTAAGGGTAAGGGTAAGCGTAAGGGTAAGGGTAAGGGTAAGTGTAAGGGTAAGCTTAAGGGTAAAAGCAAGGGTAAGGGTAAGGGTAAGGGTAAGCCTAAGGGTAAAAGCAAGGGTAAGGGTAAGGGTAAGGGTAAGCTTAAGGGTAAAAGCAAGGGTAAGGGTAAGGGTAAGGGTAAGGGTAAGGGTAAGGGTAAGCTTAAGGGTAAAAGCAAGGGTAAAGGTAAGGGTATGGGTAAGGGTAAGGGTAAGGGTAAAGGTAAGGGTAAGCCTAAGGGTAAAAGCAAGGGTAAGGGTAAGGGTAAGGGTAAGGGTAAGGGTAAGGGTAAGGGTAAGGGTAAGGGTAAGGGTAAGGGTAAGGGTAAGGGTAAGCTTAAGGGTAAAAGCAAGGGTAAGGGTAAGGGTAAGGGAAAGGGTAAGGGTAAGGGTAAGGGTAAGGGTAAGCTTAAGGGTAAAAGCAAGGGTAAGGGTAAGGGTAAGGGTAAGGTTAAGGGTAAGGGTAAGGGTAAGGGTAAGCTTAAGGGTAAAAGCAAGGGTAAGGGTAAGGGTAAGGGTAAGGGTAAGGGTAAGCTTAAGGGTAAAAGCAAGGGTAAGGGTAAGGGTAAGGGTAAGGGTAAGGGTAAGGCTAAAGGTAAGGGTAAGCCTAAGGGTAAAAGCAAGGGTAAGGGTAAGGGTAAGGGTAAGGGTAAGGGTAAGGGTAAGGGTAAGGGTAAGGGTAAGGGTAAGGGTAAGGGTAAGGGTAAGGGTAAGGGTAAGGGTAAGGGTAAGGGTAAGGGTAAGGGTAAGCTTAAGGGTAAAAGCAAGGGTGAGGGTAAGGGTAAGGGTAAGGGTAAGGGTAAGGGTAAGGGTAAGGGTAAGGGTAAGGGTAAGGGTAAAGGTAAGGGTAAGCCAAAGGGTAAAAGCAAGGGTGAGGGTAAGGGTAAGGGTAAGGGTAAGGGTAAGGGTAAGGGTAAGGGTAAGGGTAAGGGTAAGGGTAAGGGTAAGGGTAAGGGTAAGGGTAAGGGTAAGGGTAAGCTTAAGGGTAAAAGCAAGGGTGAGGGTAAGGGTAAGGGTAAGGGTAAGGGTAAGGGTAAGGGTAAGGGTAAGGGTAAAGGTAAGGGTAAGCCTAAGGGTAAAAGCAAGGGTAAGGGTAAGGGTAAGGGTAAGGGTAAGGGTAAGGGTAAGCTTAAGGGTAAAAGCAAGGGTAAGGGTAAGGGTAAGGGTAAGGGTAAGGGTAAGGGTAAGGGTAAGGGTAAGCTTAAGGGTAAAAGCAAGGGTAAGGGTAAGGGTAAGGGTAAGGGTAAGCTTAAGGGTAAAAGCAAGGGTAAGGGTAAGGGTAAGGGTAAGGGTAAGGGTAAGGGTAAGGGTAAGGGTAAAGGTAAGGGTAAGCCTAAGGGTAAAAGCAAGGGTAAGGGTAAGGGTAAGGGTAAGGGTAAGGGTAAGGGTAAGGGTAAGGGTAAGGGTAAGGGTAAGGGTAAGGGTAAGGGTAAGGGTAAGGGTGAGGGTAAGCTTAAGGGTAAAAGCAAGGGTGAGGGTAAGGGTAAGGGTAAGGGTAAGGGTAAGGGTAAGGGTAAGGGTAAGGGTAAAGGTAAGGGTAAGCCTAAGGGTAAAAGCAAGGGTAAGGGTAAGGGTAAGGGTAAGGGTAAGGGTAAGGGTAAGGGTAAGGGTAAGGGTAAGGGTAAGGGTAAAGGTAAGGGTAAGCCTAAGGGTAAAAGCAAGGGTAAGGGTAAGGGTAAGGGTAAGGGTAAGGGTAAGGGTAAGGGTAAGCTTAAGGGTAAAAGCAAGGGTAAGGGTAAGGGTAAAAGTAAGGGTAAGGGTAAGGGTAAGGGTAAGGGTAAGGGTAAGGGTAAGGGTAAGGGTAAGCTTAAGGGTAAAAGCAAGGGTAAGGGTAAGGGTAAAAGTAAGGGTAAGGGTAAGGGTAAGCTTAAGGGTAAAAGCAAGGGTAAGGGTAAGGGTAAGGGTAAGGGTAAGGGTAAGGGTAAGGGTAAGGGTAAGGGTAAGGGTAAGGGTAAGGGTAAAGGTAAGGGTAAGGGTAAGGGTAAGGGTAAGCTTAAGGGTAAAAGCAAGGGTAAGGGTTAGGGTAAGGGTAAGGGTAAGGGTAAGGGTAAGCTTAAGGGTAAAAGCAAGGGTAAGGGTAAGGGTAAGGGCAAGGGTAAGGGTAAGGGTAAGGGTAAGGGTAAGGGTAAGGGTAAGGGTAAGGGTAAGGGTAAGCTTAAGGGTAAAAGCAAGGGTAAGGGTAAGGGTAAGGGTAAGCGTAAGGGTAAGGGTAAGGGTAAGCTTAAGGGTAAAAGCAAGGGTAAGGGTAAGGGTAAGGGTAAGGGTAAGGGTAAGGGTTAGGGTAAGGGTAAAGGTAAGGGTAAGCCTAAGGGTAAAAGCAAGGGTAAGGGTAAGGGTAAGGGTAAGGGTAAGGGTAAGGGTAAGGGTAAGGGTAAGGGTAAGGGTAAGGGTAAGGGTAAGAGTAAGGGTAAGGGTAAGGGTAAGCTTAAGGGTAAAAGCAAGGGTAAGGGTAAGGGTAAGGGTAAGGGTAAGCCTAAGGGTAAAAGCAAGGGTAAGGGTAAGGGTAAGGGTAAGGGTAAGGGTAAGCTTAAGGGTAAAAGCAAGGGTAAAGGTAAGGGTAAGGGTAAGGGTAAGGGTAAGGGTAAGCTTAAGGGTAAAAGCAAGGTTAAGGGTAAGGGTAAGGGTATGGGTAAGGGTAAGCTTAAGGGTAAAAGCAAGGGTAAAGGTAAGGGTAAGGGTAAGGGTAAGGGTAAGGGTAAGGGTAAGCTTAAGGGTAAAAGCAAGGGTAAGGGTAAGGGTAAGGGTAAGGGTAAGGGTAAGGGTAAGGGTAAGGATAAGGGTAAAAGTAAGGGTAAGCCTAAGGGTAAAAGCAAGGGTAAGGGTAAGGGTAAGGGTAAGGGTAAGGGTAAGGGTAAGGGTAAGGGTAAGGGTAAGGGTAAGGGTAAGGGTAAGGGTAAGGGTAAGGGTAAGGGTAAGGGTAAGGGTAAGGGTAAGGGTAAGGGTAAGGGTAAGGGTAAGGGTAAGGGTAAGGGTAAGGGTAAGGGTAAGGGTAAGGGTAAGGGTAAGCTAAAGGGTAAAAGCAAGGGTAAGGGTTAGGGTAAGGGTAAGGGTAAGGGTAAGGGTAAGGGTAAGCTTAAGGGTAAAAGCAAGGGTAAGGGTAAGGGTAAGGGTAAGGGTAAGGGTAAGGGTAAGGGTAAGGGTAAGGGTAAGGGTAAAGGTAAGGGTAAGCCTAAGGGTAAAAGCAAGGGTAAGGGTAAGGGTAAGGGTAAGGGTAAGGGTAAGGGTAAGGGTAAGGGTAAGGGTAAGGGTAAGCTTAAGGGTATAAGCAAGGGTAAGGGTAAGGGTAAGGGTAAGGGTGAGGGTAAGGGTAAGGGTAAGCGTAAGGGTAAGGGTAAGCTTAAGGGTAAAAGCAAGGGTAAGGGTAAGGGTAAGGGTAAGGGTAAGGGTAAGGGTAAGCTTAAGGGTAAAAGCAAGGGTAAGGGTAAGGGTAAGGGTAAGGGTAAGGGTAAGGGTAAGGGTAAGGGTAAGGGTAAGGGTAAGGGTAAGGGTAAGGGTAAGGGTAAGGGTAAAGGTAAGGGTAAGCCTAAGGGTAAAAGCAATGGTGAGGGTAAGGTTAAGGGTAAGGGTAAGGGTAAGGGTAAGGGTAAGGGTAAGGGTAAGCTTAAGGGTAAAAGCAAGGGTAAGGGTAAGGGTAAGGGTAAGGGTAAGCCTAAGGGTAAAAGCAAGGGTAAGGGTAAGGGTAAGGGTAAGGGTAAGGGTAAGCTTAAGGGTAAAAGCAAGGGTAAGGGTAAGGGTAAGGGTAAGGGTAAGGGTAAGCTTAAGGGTAAAAGCAAGGGTAAGGGTAAGGGTATGGGTAAGGGTAAGGGTAAGGGTAAAGGTAAGGGTAAGCCTAAGGGTAAAAGCAAGGGTAAGGGTAAGGGTAAGGGTAAGGGTAAGGGTAAGGGTAAGGGTAAGGGTAAGGGTAAGGGTAAGGGTAAGGGTAAGGGTAAGGGTAAGGGTAAGGGTAAGGGTAAGGGTAAGGGTAAGGGTAAGGGTAAGGGTAAGGGTAAGCTTAAGGGTAAAAGCAAGGGTAAGGGTAAGGGTAAGGGTAAGGGTAAGGGTAAGGGTAAGGGTAAGCTTAAGGGTAAAAGCAAGGGTAAGGGTAAGGGTAAGGGTAAGGGTAAGGGTAAGGGTAAGGGTAAGGGTAAGCTTAAGGGTAAAAGCAAGGGTAAGGGTAAGGGTAAGGGTAAGGGTAAGCTTAAGGGTAAAAGCAAGGGTAAGGGTAAGGGTAAGGGTAAGGGTAAGGGTAAGGGTAAGGGTAAAGGTAAGGGTAAGCCTAAGGGTAAAAGCAAGGGTAAGGGTAAGGGTAAGGGTAAGGGAAAGGGTAAGGGTAAGGGTAAGGGTAAGGGTAAGGGTAAGGGTAAGGGTAAGGGTAAGGGTAAGGGTAAGCTTAAGGGTAAAAGCAAGGGTGAGGGTAAGGGTAAGGGTAAGGGTAAGGGTAAGGGTAAGGGTAAGCCTAAGGGTAAAAGCAAGGGTAAGGGTAAGGGTAAGGGTAAGGGTAAGGGTAAGCTTAAGGGTAAAAGCAAGGGTAAGGGTAAGGGTAAGGGTAAGGGTAAGGGTAAGGGTAAGCTTAAGGGTAAAAGCAAGGGTAAGGGTAAGGGTAAGGGTAAGGGTAAGGGTAAGGGTAAGGGTAAGGGTAAGGGTAAAGGTAAGGGTAAGCCTAAGGGTAAAAGCAAGGGTATGGGTAAGGGTAAGGGTAAGGGTATGGGTAAGGGTAAGGGTAAGGGTAAGGGTAAGGGTAAGGGTAAGGGTAAGGGTAAGCTTAAGGGTAAAAGCAAGGGTAAGGGTAAGGGTAAGGGTAAGGGTAAGGGTAAGGGTAAGGGTAAGGGTAAGCTTAAGGGTAAAAGCAAGGGTAAGGGTAAGGGTAAGGGTAAGGGTAAGGGTAAGGGTAAGGGTAAGGGTAAGGGTAAGGGTAAGGGTAAGGGTAAGGGTAAGCTTAAGGGTAAAAGCAGGGGTAAGGGTAAGGGTAAGGGTAAGGGTAAGGGTAAGGGTAAGGGTAAGGGTAAGGGTAAGGGTAAGGGTAAGCTTAAGGGTAAAAGCAAGGGTAAGGGTAAGGGTAAGGGTAAGGGTAAGGGTAAGGGTAAGGGTAAGGGTAAGCCTAAGGGTAAAAGCAAGGGTAAGGGTAAGGGTAAAAGCAAGGGTAAGGGTAAGGGTAAGGGTAAGGGTAAGGGTAAGGGTAAGGGTAAGGGTAAGGGTAAGGGTAAGCTTAAGGGTAAAAGCAAGGGTAAGGGTAAGGGTAAGGGTAAGGGTAAGGGTAAGTGTAAGCTTAAGGGTAAAAGCAAGGGTAAGGGTAAGGGTAAGGGTAAAGGTAAGCGTAAGCCTTAGGGTTAAAGCAAGGGTAAGGGTAAGGGTAAGGGTAAGGGTAAGGGTAAGGTTAAGCTTAAGGGTAAAAGCAAGGGTAAGGGTAAGGGTAAGGGTAAGGGTAAGGGTAAGGGTAAGGGTAAGGGTAAGCTTAAGGGTAAAAGCAAGGGTAAGGGTAAGGGTAAGGGTAAGGGTAAGGGTAAGGGAAAGGGTAAGGGTAAGGGTAAGGGTAAGGGTATGCTTAAGGGTAAAAGCAAGGGTAAGGGTTAGGGTAAGGGTAAGGGTAAGGGTAAGGGTAAAGGTAAGGGTAAGCCTAAGGGTAAAAGCAAGGGTAAGGGTAAGGGTAAGGGTAAGGGTAAGGGTAAGGGTAAGGGTATGGGTAAGGGTAAGGGTAAGGGTAAGGGTAAGGGTAAGGGTAAGGGTAAGGGTAAGGGTAAGGGTAAGCTTAAGGGTATAAGCAAGGGTAAGGGTAAGGGTAAGGGTGAGGGTAAGGGTAAGGGTAAGGGTAAGCTTAAGGGTAAAAGCAAGGGTAAGGGTAAGGGTAAGGGTAAGGGTAAGGGTAAGGGTAAGGGTAAGGGTAAGGGTAAGCTTAAGGGTAAAAGCAAGGGTAAGGGTAAGGGTAAGGGTAAGGGTAAGGATAAGGGTAAGGGTAAGGGTAAGGGTAAGGGTAAGGGTAAGGGTAAAGGTTAGGGTAAGCCTAAGGGTAAAAGCAAGGGTAAGGGTAAAGGTAAGGGTAAGGGTAAGGGTAAGGGTAAGGGTAAGGGTAAGGGTAAGGGTAAGGGTAAAGGTTAGGGTAAGCCTAAGGGTAAAAGCAAGGGTAAGGGTAAAGGTAAGGGTAAGGGTAAGGGTAAGGGTAAGGGTAAGGGTAAGGGTAAGGGTAAGGGTAAGGGTAAGCTTAAGGGTAAAAGCAAGGGTAAGGGTAAGGGTAAGGGTGAGGGTAAGGGTAAGCTTAAGGGTTAAAGCAAGGGTAAGGGTAAGGGTAAGGGTAAGGGTAAGGGTAAGGGTAAAGGTAAGGGTAAGCCTAAGGGTAAAAGCAACTGTAAGGGTAAGGGTAAGGGTAAGGGTAAGGGTAAGGGTAAGGGTAAGGGTAAGGGTAAGGGTAAGGGTAAGGGTAAGGGTAAGGGTAAGGGTAAGGGTAAGGGTAAGGGTAAGGGTAAGGGTAAGGGTAAGGGTAAGGGTAAGGGTAAGGGTAAGGGTAAGCTTAAGGGTAAAAGCAAGGGTAAGGGTAAGGGTAAGGGTAAGGGTAAGGGTAAGGGTAAGGGTAAGGGTAAGGGTAAGGGTAAGCTTAAGGGTAAAAGCAAGGGTAAGGGTAAGGGTAAGGGTGAGGGTAAGGGTAAGGGTAAGGGTAAGGGTAAGGGTAATCTTAAGGGTAAAAGCAAGGGTAAGGGTAAGGGTAAGGGTAAGGGTAAGGGTAAGGGTAAGGGTAAGGGTAAGGGTAAGGGTAAAAGCAAGGGTAAGGGTAAGGGTAAGGGTAAGGGTAAGGGTAAGGGTAAGGGTAAGGGTAAAGGTAAGGGTAAGCCTAAGGGTAAAAGCAAGGGTAAGGGTAAGGGTTAGGGTAAGGGTGAGGGTAAGGGTAAGGGTAAGGGTAAGGGTAAGGGTAAGGGTAAGTGTAAGGGTAAGGGTAAGGGTAAGCTTAAGGGTAAAAGCAAGGGTAAGGGTAAGGGTAAGGGTAAGGGTAAGGGTAAGGGTAAGGGTAAGGGTAAGGGTAAGCTTAAGGGTAAGGGTAAGTGTAAGGGTAAAGGTAAGGGTAAGCCTAAGGGTAAAAGAAAGGGTAAGGGTAAGGGTTAGGGTAAGGGTAAGGGTAAGGGTAAGGGTAAGGGTAAGGGTAAGTGTAAGGGTTAGGGTAAGGGTAAGCTTAAGGGTAAAAGCAAGGGTAAGGGTAAGGGTAAGGGTAAGGGTAAGGGTAAGGGTAAGGGTAAGGGTAAGGGTAAGGGTAAGGGTAAGCTTAAGGGTAAGGGTAAGGGTAAGGGTAAGGGTAAGCCTAAGGTAAAAGCAAGGGTAAGGGTAGGGGTAAGGGTAAGGGTAAGCTTAAGGGTAAAAGCAAGGGTAAGGGTAAGGGTAAGGGTAAGGGTAAGGGTAAGGGTAAGGGTAAGCTTAAGGGTAAAAGCAAGGGTAAGGGTAAGGGTAAGAGTAAGGGTAAGGGTAAGGGTAAGGGTAAGGGTAAAGGTAAGGGTAAGCCTAAGGGTAAAAGCAAGGGTAAGGGTAAGGGTAAGGGTAAGGGTAAGGGTAAGGGTAAGGGTAAGGGTAAGGGTAAGGGTAAGGGTAAGGGTAAGGGTAAGGGTAAGCTTAAGGGTAAAAGCAAGGGTAAGGGTAAGGGTAAGGGTAAGGGTAAGGGTAAGGGTAAGGGTAAGGGTAAGGGTAAGGGTAAGGGTAAGGGTAAGGGTAAGGGTAAGGGTAAGGGTAAGGGTAAGGGTAAGGGTAAGGGTAAGGGTAAGGGTAAGCTTAAGGGTAAAAGCAAGGGTGAGGGTAAGGGTAAGGGTAAGGGTAAGGGTAAGGGTAAGGGTAAGGGTAAGCTTAAGGGTAAAAGCAAGGGTAAGGGTAAGGGTAAGGGTAAGGGTAAGGGTAAGGGTAAGGGTAAGGGTAAGGGTAAGGGTAAGGGTAAGGGTAAGCTTAAGGGTAAGGATAAGGGTAAGGGTAAAAGCAAGGGTAAGGGTAAGGGTAAGGGTAAGGGTAAGGGTAAGCTTAAGGGTAAAAGCAAGGGTAAGGGTAAGGGTAAGGGTAAGGGTAAGGGTAAGGGTAAGGGTAAGGGTAAGGGTAAGCTTAAGGGTAAGGGTAAGGGTAAGGGTAAGGGTAAGCTTAAGGGTAAAAGCAAGGGTAAGGGTAAGGGTAAGGGTAAGGGTAAGGGTAAGGGTAAGGGTAAGGGTAAGGGTAAGGGTAAGGGTAAGGGTAAGGGTAAGGGTAAGCTTAAGGGTAAAAGCAAGGGTAAGGGAAAGGGTAAGGGTAAGGGTAAGGGTAAGGGTAAGGGTAAGGGTAAGGGTAAGCTTAAGGGTAAAAGCAAGGGTAAGGGTAAGGGTAAGGGTAAGGGTAAGGGTAAGGGTAAGGGTAAGGGTAAGGGTAAGGGTAAGGGTAAAGGTAAGGGTAAGCCTAAGGGTAAAAGCAAGGGTAAGGGTAAGGGTAAGGATAAGGGTAAGAGTAAGGGTAAGGGTAAGGGTAAGGGTAAGCTTAAGGGTAAAAGCAAGGGTAAGGGTAAGGGTAAGGGTAAGGGTAAGCCTAAGGGTAAAAGCAAGAGTAAGGGTAAGGGTAAGGGTAAGGGTAAGGGTAAGCTTAAGGGTAAAAGCAAGGGTAAGGGTAAGGGTAAGGGTAAGGGTAAGGGTAAGGGTAAGGGTAAGCTTAAGGGTAAAAGCAAGGGTGAGGATAAGGGTAAGGGTAAGGGTAAGGGTAAGGGTAAGGGTGAGGGTAAGGGTAAGCTTAAGGGTAAAAGCAAGGGTTAGGGTAAGGGTAAGGGTAAGGGTAAGGGTAAGGGTAAGGGTAAGGGTAAGGGTAAAGGTAAGGGTAAGGGTAAGGGTAAGGGTAAGGGTAAGGGTAAGGGTAAGGGTAAGGGTAAGGGTAAGGGTAAGGGTAAGCTTAAGGGTAAAAGCAAGGGTAAGGGTAAGGGTAAGGGTAAGGGTAAGCCTAAGGGTAAAAGCAAGGGTAAGGGTAAGGGTAAGGGTAAGGGTAAGGGTAAGCTTAAAGGTAAAAGCAAGGGTAAGGGTAAGGGTAAGGGAAAGGGTAAGGGTAAGGGTAAGCTTAAGGGTAAAAGCAAGGGTAAGGGTAAGGGTAAGGGTAAGGGTAAGGGTAAGGGTAAGGGTAAGGGTAAGGGTAAGGGTAAGGGTAAGGGTAAGGGTAAAGGTAAGGGTAAGCCTTAGGGTAAAAGCAAGGGTAAGGGTAAGGGTAAGGGTAAGGGTGAGGGTAAGGGTAAGGGTAAGGGTAAGGGTAAGGGTAAGGGTAAGGGTAAGCTTAAGGGTAAAAGCAAGGGTAAGGGTAAGGGTAAGGGTAAGGGTAAGGGAAAGGGTAAGGGTAAGGGTAAGGGTAAGGGTAAGCTTAAGGGTAAGGGTAAGAGTAAGAGTAAGGGTAAGCTCAAGGGTAAAAGCAAGGGTAAGGGTAAGGGTAAGGGTAAGGGTAAGGGTAAGCTTAAGGGTAAAAGCAAGGGTAAGGGTAAGGGTAAGGGTAAGGGTAAGGGTAAGGGTAAGGGTAAGGGTAAGGGTAAGGGTAAGGGTAAGGGTAAGGGTAAGCTTAAGGGTAAGGGTAAGGGTAAGGGTAAGGGTAAGCTTAAGGGTAAAAGCAAGGGTAAGGGTAAGGGTAAGGGTAAGGGTAAGGGTAAGGGTAAGGGTAAGGGTAAGGGTAAGGGTAAGGGTAAGGGTAAGCTTAAGGGTAAGGGTAAGGGTAAGGGTAAGGGTAAGCTTAAGGGTAAAAGCAAGGGTAAGGGTAAGGGTAAGGGTAAGGGTAAGGGTAAGCTTAAGGGTAAGGGTAAGGGTAAGGGTAAGGGTAAGGGTAAGCTTAAGGGTAAAAGCAAGGGTAAGGGTAAGGGTAAGGGTAAGGGTAAGGGTAAGGGTAAGGGTAAGGGTAAGGGTAAGGGTAAGCTTAAGGGTAAGGGTAGGGGTAAGGGTAAGGGTAAGCTTAAGGGTAAAAGCAAGGGTAAGGGTAAGGGTAAGGGTAAGGGTAAGGGTAAGCTTAAGGGTAAAAGCAAGGGTAAGGGTAAGGGTAAGGGTAAGGGTAAGAGTAAGGGTAAGGGTGAGGGTAAGGGTAAGCTTAAGGGTAAGGGTAAGGGTAAGAGTAAGGGTAAGCTTAAGGGTAAAAGCAAGGGTAAGGGTAACGGTAAGGGTAAGGGTAAGGGTAAGCTTAAGGGTAAAAGTAAGGGTAAGGGTAAGGGTAAGGGTAAGGGTAAGGGTAAGGGTAAGGGTAAGCTTAAGGGTAAAAGCAAGGGTAAGGGTAAGGGTAAGGGTAAGGGTAAGGGTAAGGGTAAGGGTAAAGGTAAGGGTAAGCCTAAGGGTAAAAGCAAGGGTAAGGGTAAGGGTAAGGGTAAGGGTAAGGGTAAGGGTAAGGGTAAGGGTAAGGGTAAGGGTAAGGGTAAGGGTAAGCTTAAGGGTAAAAGCAAGGGTAAGGGTAAGGGTAAGGGTAAGGGTAAGCCTAAGGGTAAAAGCAAGGGTAAGGGTTAGGGTAAGGCTAAGTGTAAGGGTAAGGGTAAGGGTAAGCTTAAGGGTAAAAGCAAGGGTAAGGGTAAGGGTAAGGGTAAGGCTTACCCTTACCCTTACCCTTGCTTTTACCCTTAAGCTTACCCTTACCCTTACCCTTACCCTCACCCTTACCCTTACCCTTACCCTTACCCTTACCCTTTCCCTTACCCCTTACCCTTACCCTTACCCTTACCCTTACCTTTACCCTTACCCTTACCCTTACCCTTGCTTTTACCCTTAGGCTTACCCTTACCTTTACCCTTACCCTTACCCTTACCCTTAACCTTGCTTTTACCCTTAAGCTTACCCTTACCCTTACCCTTACCCTTACCCTTACCCTTACCCTTACCCTTACCCTTACCCTTACCCTTGCTTTTACCCTTAAGCTTACCCTTACCCTTACCCTTACCCTTACCCTTACCCTTACCCTTACCCTTACCCTTACCCTTGCTTTTACCCTTAAGCTTACCCTTACCCTTACCCTTTTCCTTACCCTTAAGCTTAACCTTACCCTTACCCTTACCCTTACCCTTACCCTTACCCTTACCCTTACCCTTACCCTTACCCTTGCTTTTACCCTTAAGCTTACCCTTACCCTTACCCTTACCCTTACCCTCACCCTTACACTTACCCTTACCCTTACCCTTACCCTTACCCTTACCCTTGCATTTACCCTTAGGCTTACCCTTACCTTTACCCTTACCCTTACCCTTACCCTTACCCTTACCCTTACCCTTACCCTTACCCTTGCTTTTACCCTTAAGCTTACCCTTACCCTTACCCATACCCTTACCCTTACCCTTACCCTTGCTTTTACCCTAAAGCTTACCCTTACCCTTACCCTTACCCTTACCCTTGCTTTTACCCTAAAGCTTACCCTTACCCTTACCCTTACCCTTACCCTTACCCTTACCCTTACCCTTACCCTTACCCTTACCCTTACCCTTACCCTTACCCTTGCTTTTACCCTTAAGCTTACCCTTACCCTTACCCTTACCCTTACCCTTACCCTTACCCTTACCCTTACCCTTGCTTTTACCCTTAAGCTTACCC
>CAUEHS010000061.1:0-88395 GCA_958510865.1 Myrrha octodecimguttata | reverse complement strand
AAGGGTAAGGGTAAGGGTAAGGGTAAGGGTAAGGGTAAGGGTAAGGGTAAGGGTAAGGGTAAGGGTAAGGGTAAGGGTAAGGGTAAGGGTAAAGGTAAGGGTAAGCCTAAGGGTAAAAGCAAGGGTAAGGGTAAGGGTAAGGGTAAGGGTAAGGGTAAGGGTAAGGGTAAGGGTAAGGGTAAGGGTAAGGGTAAGGGTAAGGGTAAGGGTAAGGGTAAGGGTAAGGGTAAGGGTAAGCTTAAGGGTAAAAGCAAGTTTAAGGGTAAGGGTAAGGGTAAGGGTAAGCCTAAGGGTAAATGCAAGGGTAAGGGTAAGGGTAAGGATAAGGGTAAGGGTAAGGGTAAGCTTAAGGGTAAAAAGCAAGGGTAAGGGTAAGGGTAAGGGTAAGGGTAAGGGTAAGGGTAAGGGTAAGCTTAAGGGTAAAAGCAAGGGTAAGGGTAAGGGTAAGGGTAAGGGTAAGGGTAAGGGTAAGGGTAAGGGCAAGGGTAAGGGTAAGGGTAATGGTAAGGGTAAGCTTAAGGGTAAAAGCAAGGGTAAGGGTAAGGGTAAGGGTAAGGGTAAGGGTAAGGGTAGGGGTAAGGGTAAGGGTAAGGGTAAGGGTAAGGGTAAGGGTAAGGGTAAGCTTAAGGGTAAGGGTAAGCTTAAGGGTAAAAGCAAGGGTAAGGGTAAGGGTAAGGGTAAGGGTAAGGGTAAGGGTAAGGGTAAGGGTAAGGGTAAGGGTAAGGGTAAGGGTAAGGGTAAGGGTAAGCTTAAGGGTAAAAGCAAGGGTAAGGGTAAGGGTAAGGGTAAATGTTAGGGTAAGGGTAAGGGTAAGCTTAAGGGTAAAAGCGAGGGTAAGGGTAAGGTTAGGGTAAGGGTAAGGGTAAGGGTAAGGGTAAGGGTAAGGGTAAGGGTAAGCTTAAGGGTAAAAGCAAGGGTAAGGGTAAGGGTAAGCTTAAGGGTAAAAGCAAGGGTGAGAGTAAGGGTAAGGGTAAGGGTAAGGGTAAGGGTAAGGGTAGGGGTAAGGGTAAGCTTAAGGGTAAAAGCAAGGGTAAGGGTAAGGGTAAGGGTGAGGGTAAGGGTGAGGGTAAGGGCAAGGGTAAAGGTAAGGGTAAGCCTAAGGGTAAAAGCAAGGGTAAGGGTAAGGGTAAGGGTAAGGGTCAGGGTAAGGGTAAGGGTAAGGGTAAGCTTAAGGGTAAAAGCAAGGGTAAGGGTAAGGGTAAGGGTAAGGGTAAGGGTAAGGGTAAGGGTAAGGGTAAGGGTAAGCTTAAGGGTAAGGGTAAGGGTAAGGGTAAGGGTAAGCTTAAGGGTAAAAGCAAGGGTAAGGGTGAGGGTAAGGGTAAGGGTAAGGGTAAGGGTGAGGGTAAGCTTAAGGGTAAAAGCAAGGGTAAGGGTAAGGGTAAGGGTGAGGGTAAGGGTAAGGGTAAGGGTAAGGGTAAGGGTAAGGGTAAGGGTAAGCTTAAGGGTAAAAGCAAGGGTAAGGGTAAGGGTAAGAGTAAGGGTAAGGGTAAGGGTAAAGGTAAGGGTAAGCCTAAGGGTAAAAGCGAGGGTAAGGGTAAGGGTAAGGGTAAGGGTAAGGGTAAGGGTAAGGGTAAGGGTAAGGGTAAGGGTAAGGGTAAGCCTAAGGGTAAAAGCAAGGGTAAGGGTAAGGGTAAGGGTAAGGGTAAGGGTAAGGGTAAGGGTAAGGGTAAGGGTAAGGGTAAGGGTGAGCTTAAGGGTTAAAGCAAGGGTAAGGGTAAGGGTAAGGGTAAGGGTAAGGGTAAGAATAAGGGTAAGGGTAAGCTTAAGGGTAAAAGCAAGGGTAAGGGTAAGCTTAAGGGTAAAAGCAAGGGTAAGGGTAAGGGTGAGGGTAAGGGTAAGGGTAAGGGTAAGGGTAAGGGTAAGGGTAAGCTTAAGGGTAAAAGCAAGGGTAAGGGTAAGGGTAAGGGTAAGGGTAAGGGTAAGGGTAAGGGTAAGGGTAAGGGTAAAGGTAAGGGTAAGCCTAAGGGTAAAAGCAAGGGTAAGGGTAAGGGTAAGGGTAAGGGTAAGTGTAAGGGTAAAGGTAAGGGTAAGGGTAAGGGTAAGGGTAAGCTTAAGGGTAAAAGCAAGGGTGAGGGTAAGGATAAGGGTAAGGGTAAGGGTAAGGGTAAGGGTAAGGGTAAGGGTAAGGGTTAGGGTAAGGGTAAGCTTAAGGGTAAGGGTAAGGGTAAGGGTAAGGGTAAGGGTAAGGGTAAGCTTAAGGGTAAAAGCAAGGGTAAGGGTAAGGGTAAGGGTAAGGGTAAGGGTAAGGGTAAGGGTAAGGGTAAGGGTAAGGGTAACGGTAAGGGTAAAGGTAAGTGTAAGCCTAAGGGTAAAAGCAAGGGTAAGGGTAAGGGTAAGGGTAAGGGTAAGGGTAAGGGTAAGGGTAAGGGTAAGCTTATGGGTAAGGGTGAGGGTAAGGGTAAGGGTAAGCTTAAGGGTAAAAGCAAGGGTAAAAGTAAGGGTAAGGGTAAGGGTAAGGGTAAGGGTAAGGGTAAGGGTAAGCTTAAGGGTAAAAGCAAGGGTAAGGGTAAGGGTAAGGGTAAGGGTAAGGGTAAGGGTAAGGGTAAGGGTGAGCTTAAGGGTAAAAGCAAGGGTAAGTGTAAGGGTAAGGGTAAGGGTAAGGGTAAGGGTAAGGGTAAGGGTAAGGGTAAGGGTAAGCTTAAGGGTAAAAGCAAGGGTAAGGGTAAGGGTAAGCTTAAGGGTAAAAGCAAGGGTAAGGGTAAGGGTAAGGGTAAGGGTAAGGGTAAGGGTAAGGGTAAGGGTAAGCTTAAGGGTAAAAGCAAGGGTAAGGGTAAGGGTAATGGTAATGGTAAAGGTAAGGGTAAGGGTAAGGGTAAGGGTAAAGGTAAGGGTAAGCCTAAGGGTAAAAGCAAGGGTAAGGGTAAGGGTAAGGGTAAGGGTAAGGGTAAGGGTAAGGGTAAGGGTAAGGGTAAAGGTAAGGATAAGGGTAAGCTTAAGGGTAAAAGCAAGGGTAAGGGTAAGGGTAAGGGTAAGGGTAAGGATTAAGGGTTAGGATAAGGGTAAGGGTAAGGGTAAGGGCAAGGGTAAGGGTAAGGGTAAGGGTAAGGGTAAGGGTAAGCTTAAGGGTAAAAGCAACGGTAAGGGTAAGGGTAAGGGTAAGATTAAGGGTAAGGGTAAGGGTAAGGGTAAAGGTGAGGGTAAGCCTAAGGGTAAAAGCAAGGGTAAGGGTAAGGGTAAGGGTAAGCGTAAGGGTAAGGGTAAGGGTAAGGGTAAGGGTAAGGGTAAGGGTAAGGGTATGGGTAAGGGTAAGGGTAAGCTTAAGGGTAAAAGCAAGGGTAAGGGTAAGGGTAAGGGTAAGGGTAAGGGTAAGGGTAAGGGTAAGGGTAAGCTTAAGGGTAAAAGCAAGGGTAAGAGTAAGGGTAAGGGTAAGGGTAAGGGTAAGCTTAAGGGTAAGGGTAAGGGTAAGGGTAAGGGTAAGGGTAAGCTTAAGGGTAAAAGCAAGGGTAAGAGTAAGGGTAAAAGCAAGGGTAAGGGTAAGGGTAAGGGTAAGGGTAAGGGTAAGGGTAAGGGTAAGGGTAAGGGTAAGGGTAAGGGTAAGGGTAAGGGTAAGGGTAAGCTTAAGGGTAAAAGCAAGGGTAAGGGTAAGGGTAAGGGTAAGGGTAAGGGTAAGGGTAAGAGTAAGGGTAAGGGTGAGCTTAAGGGTTAAAGCAAGGGTAAGTGTAAGGGTAAGGGTAAGGGTAAGGGTAAGGGTAAGGGTAAGGGTAAGGGTAAGGGTAAGGGTAAGGGTAATGGTAAGCTTAAGGGTAAAAGCAAGGGTAAGGGTAAGGGTAAGCTTAAGGGTAAAAGCAAGGATAAGGGTAAGGGTAAGGGTAAGGGTAAGGGTAAGGGTAAGGGTAAGGGTAAGGGTAAGGGTAAGGGTAAGCTTAAGGGTAAAAGCAAGGGAAAGGGTAAGGGTAAGGGTAAGGGTAAGGGTAAGGGTAAGGGTAAGGGTAAGGGTAAGGGTAAAGGTAAGGGTGAGCCTAGTGGTAAAAGCAAGGGTAAGGGTAAAAGTAAGGGTAAAGGTAAGGGTAAGCCTAAGGGTAAAAGCAAGGGTAAGGGTGAGGGTAAGGGTAAGGGTGAGGGTTAGGGTAAGGGTAAAGGTAAGGGTAAGCCTAAGGGTAAAAGCAAGGGAAAGGGTAAGGGTAAGGGTAAGGGTAAGGGTAAGGGTAAGGGTAAGGGTAAGGGTAAGCTTAAGGGTAAAAGCAAGGGTAAGGGTAAGGGTAAGGGTAAGGGTAAGGGTAAGGGTAAGGGTAAGGGTAAGGGTAAGGGTAAGGGTAAGCTTAAGGCTAAGGGTAAGGGTAAGGGTAAGGGTAAGCTTAAGGGTAAAAGCAAGGGTAAGGGTAAGGGTAAGGGAAAGGGTAAGGGTAAGGGTAAGGGTAAGGGTAAGGGTAAGGGTAAGCTTAAGGGTAAAAGCAAGGGTGAGGGTAAGGGTAAGCTTAAGGGTAAATGCAAGGGTAAGGGTAAGGGTAAGGGTAAGGGTAAGGGTAAGGGTAAGGGTAAGGGTAAGGGTAAGGGTAAGCTTAAGGGTAAAAGCAAGGGTAAGGGTAAGGGTAAGCTTAAGGGTAAAAGCAAGGGTAAGGGTAAGGGTAAGGGTAAGGGTAAGGCTAAGGGTAAGGGTAAGGGTAAGGGTAAGCTTAAGGGTAAAAGCAAGGGTAAGGGTAAGGGTAAGGGTAAGGGTAAGGGTAAGGGTAAGGGTAAGGGTAAAGGTAAGGGTAAGCCTAAGGGTAAAAGCAAGGGTAAGGGTAAGGGTAAGGGTAAGGGTAAGGGTAAGGGTAAGGGTAAGGGTAAGGGTAAGGATAAGGGTAAGCTTAAGGGTAAAAGCAAGGGTAAGGGTAAGGGTAAGGGTAAAGGTAAGGATTAAGGGTAAGGATAAGGGTAAGGGTAAGGGTAAGGGCAAGGGTAAGGGTAAGGGTAAGGGTAAGGGTAAGCTTAAGGGTAAAAGCAAGGGTAAGGGTAAGGGTAAGGGTAAGATTAAGGGTAAGGGTAAGGGTAAGGGTAAAGGTAAGGGTAAGCCTAAGGGTAAAAGCAAGGGTAAGGGTAAGGGTAAGGGTAAGCGTAAGGGTAAGGGTAAGGGTAAGGGTAAGGGTAAGGGTAAGGGTAAGGGTAAGGGTAAGAGTAAGGGTATGGGTTAGGGTAAGGGTAAGCTTAATGGTAAAAGCAAGGGTAAGGGTAAGGGTAAGGGTAAGGGTAAGGGTAAGGGTAAGCTTAAGGGTAAAAGCAAGGGTAAGGGTAAGGGTAAGGGTAAGGGTAAGGGTAAGGGTAAGGGTAAGGGTAAGCTTAAGGGTAAGGGTAAGGGTAAGGGTAAGGGTAAGCTTAAGGGTAAAAGCAAGGGTAAGGGTAAGGGTAAGGGTAAGGGTAAGGGTAAGGGTAAGGGTAAGGGTAAGGGTAAGGGTAAGGGTAAGGGTAAGGGTAAGGGTAAGGGTAAGGGTAAGCTTAAGGGTAAAAGCAAGGGTAAGGGTAAGGGTAAGGGTAAGGGTAAGGGTAAGGGTAAGGGTAAGGGTATGGGTAAGGGTGAGCCTCAGGGTAAAAGCAAGGGTAAGGGTAAGGGTAAGGGTAAGGGTAAGGGAAAGGGTAAGGGTAAGGGTAAGCTTAAGGGTAAAAGCAAGGGTAAGGGTAAGGGTAAGCTTAAGGGTAAAAGCAAGGGTAAGGGTAAGGGTAAGGGTAAGGGTAAGGGTAAGGGTAAGGGTAAGGGTAAGGGTAAGGGTAAGCTTAAGGGTAAAAGCAAGGGTAAGGGTAAGGGTAAGGGTAAGGGTAAGGGTAAGGGTAAGGGTAAGGGTAAAGGTAAGGGTAAGCCTAAGGGTAAAAGCAAGGGTAAGGGTAAGGGTAAGGGTAAGGGTAAGGGTAAGGGTAAGGGTAAGGGTAAGGGTAAGGGTAAGGATAAGGGTAAGCTTAAGGGTAAAAGCAAGGGTAAGGGTAAGGGTAAGGGTAAGGGTAAGGATTAAGGGTAAGGATAAGGGTAAGGGTAAGGGTAAGGGCAAGGGTAAGGTAAGGTTAAGGGTAAGGGTAAGCTTAAGGGTAAAAGCAAGGGTAAGGGTAAGGGTAAGGGTAAGATTAAGGGTAAGGGTAAGGGTAAGGGTAAAGGTAAGGGTAAGCCTAAGGGTAAAAGCAAGGGTAAGGGTAAGGGTAAGGGTAAGCGTAAGGGTAAGGGTAAGGGTAAGGGTAAGGGTAAGGGTAAGGGTAAGGGTAAGGGTATGGGTAAGGGTAAGGGTAAGCTTAAGGGTAAAAGCAAGGGTAAGGGTAAGGGTAAGGGTAGGGGTAAGGGTAAGGGTAAGGGTAAGCTTAAGGGTAAAAGCAAGGGTAAGGGTAAGGGTAAGGGTAAGGGTAAGGGTAAGGGTAAGGGTAAGGGTAAGGGTAAGGGTAAGGGTAAGCTTAAGGGTAAGGGTAAGGGTAAGGGTAAGGGTAAGCTTAAGGGTAAAAGCAAGGGTAAGGGTAAGGGTAAGGGTAAGGGTAAGGGTAAGGGTAAGGGTAAGGGTAAGGGTAAGGGTAAGGGTAAGGGTAAGGGTAAGGGTAAGGGTAAGGGTAAGGGTAAGCTTAAGGGTAAAAGCAAGGGTAAGGGTAAGGGTAAGGGTAAGGGTAAGGGTAAGGGTAAGGGTAAGGGTAAGGGTAAGGGTAAGGGTGAGCTTAAGGGTTAAAGCAAGGGTAAGGGTAAGGGTAAGGGTAAGGGTAAGGGTAAGAATAAGGGTAAGGGTAAGCTTAAGGGTAAAAGCAAGGGTAAGGGTAAGGGTAAGCTTAAGGGTAAAAGCAAGGGTAAGGGTAAGGGTAAGGGTAAGGGTAAGGGTAAGGGTAAAGGTAAGGGTAAGGGTAAGCTTAAGGGTAAAAGCAAGGGTAAGGGTAAGGGTAAGGGTAAGGGTAAGGGTAAGGGTAAGGGTAAGGGTAAGGGTAAAGGTAAGGGTAAGCCTAAGGGTAAAAGCAAGGGTAAGGGTAAGGGTAAGGGTAAGGGTAAGGGTAAGGGTAAGGGTAAGGGTAAGGGTAAGGGTAAGCTTAAGGGTAAAAGCAAGGGTGAGGGTAAGGGTAAGGGTAAGAGTAAGGGTAAGGGTAAGGATTAGGGTAAGGGTAAGCTTAAGGGTAAGGGTAAGGGTAAGGGTAAGGGTAAGGGTAAGCTTAAGGGTAAAAGCAAGGGTAAGGGTAAGGGTAAGGGTAAGGGTAAGGGTAAGGGTAAAGGTAAGTGTAAGCCTAAGGGTAAAAGCAAGGGTAAGGGTAAGGGTAAGGGTAAGGGTAAGGGTAAGGGTAAGGGTAAGCTTAAGAGTAAGGGTAAGGGTAAAGGTAAGGGTAAGCTCAAGGGTAAAAGCAAGGGTAAAAGTAAGGGTAAGGGTAAGGGTAAGGGTAAGGGTAAGGGTAAGGGTAAGCTTAATTGTAAAAGCAAGGGTAAGGGTAAGGATAAGGGTAAGGGTAAGGGTGAGGGTAAGGGTAAGGGTAAGGGTAAGGGTAAGGGTAAGGGTAAGGGTAAGGATAAGGGTAAGGGTAAGGGTAAGCTTAAAGGTAAAAGCAAGGGTGAGGGTAAGGGTAAGGGTAAGGGTAAGGGTAAGGGTAAGGGTAAGGGTAAAGGTAAGGATAAGGGTAAGCTTAAGGGTAAAAGCAAGGGTAAGGGTAAGGATAAGGGTAAGGGTAAGGGTAAGCTTAAGGGTAAAAGCAAGGGTAAGGGTAAGGGTAAGGGTAAAGGTAAGGGTAAGGGTAAGGGTAAGGGTAAAGGTAAGGGTAAGCCTAAGGGTAAAAGCAAGGGTAAGGGTAAGGGTAAGGGTAAGGGTAAGGGTAAGGGTAAGGGTAAGGGTAAGGGTAAAGGTAAGGATAAGGGTAAGCTTAAGGGTAAAAGCAAGGGTAAGGGTAAGGGTAAGGGTAAGGGTAAGGATTAAGGGTTAGGATAAGGGTAAGGGTAAGGGTAAGGGCAAGGGTAAGGGTAAGGGTAAGGGTAAGGGTAAGCTTAAGGGTAAAAGCAAGGGTAAGGGTAAGGGTAAGGGTAAGATTAAGGGTAAGGGTAAGGGTAAGGGTAAAGGTGAGGGTAAGCCTAAGGGTAAAAGCAAGGGTAAGGGTAAGGGTAAGGGTAAGCGTAAGGGTAAGGGTAAGGGTAAGGGTAAGGGTAAGGGTAAGGGTAAGGGTATGGGTAAGGGTAAGGGTAAGGGTAAAGGTAAGGATAAGGGTAAGCTTAAGGGTAAAAGCAAGGGTAAGGGTAAGGATAAGGGTAAGGGTAAGGGTAAGCTTAAGGGTAAAAGCAAGGGTAAGGGTAAGGGTAAGGGTAAAGGTAAGGGTAAGGGTAAGGGTAAGGGTAAAGGTAAGGGTAAGCCTAAGGGTAAAAGCAAGGGTAAGGGTAAGGGTAAGGGTAAGGGTAAGGGTAAGGGTAAGGGTAAGGGTAAGGGTAAAGGTAAGGATAAGGGTAAGCTTAAGGGTAAAAGCAAGGGTAAGGGTAAGGGTAAGGGTAAGGGTAAGGATTAAGGGTTAGGATAAGGGTAAGGGTAAGGGTAAGGGCAAGGGTAAGGGTAAGGGTAAGGGTAAGGGTAAGCTTAAGGGTAAAAGCAAGGGTAAGGGTAAGGGTAAGGGTAAGATTAAGGGTAAGGGTAAGGGTAAGGGTAAAGGTGAGGGTAAGCCTAAGGGTAAAAGCAAGGGTAAGGGTAAGGGTAAGGGTAAGCGTAAGGGTAAGGGTAAGGGTAAGGGTAAGGGTAAGGGTAAGGGTAAGGGTATGGGTAAGGGTAAGGGTAAGCTTAAGGGTAAAAGCAAGGGTAAGGGTAAGGGTAAGGGTAAGGGTAAGGGTAAGGGTAAGGGTAAGGGTAAGCTTAAGGGTAAAAGCAAGGGTAAGAGTAAGGGTAAGGGTAAGGGTAAGGGTAAGATTAAGGGTAAGGGTAAGGGTAAGGGTAAGGGTAAGGGTAAGCTTAAGGGTAAAAGCAAGGGTAAGGGTAAGGGTAAGGGTAAGGGTAAGGGTAAGGGTTAGGGTAAGGGTAAGGGTAAGGGTAAGGGTAAGGGTAAGGGTAAGGGTAAGGGTAAGGGTAAGGGTAAGGGTAAGCTTAAGGGTAAAAGCAAGGGTAAGGGTAAGGGTAAGGGTAAGGGTAAGGGTAAGGGTAAGAGTAAGGGTAAGGGTGAGCTTAAGGGTTAAAGCAAGGGTAAGGGTAAGGGTAAGGGTAAGGGTAAGGGTAAGGGTAAGGGTAAGGGTAAGGGTAAGGGTAATGGTAAGCTTAAGGGTAAAAGCAAGGGTAAGGGTAAGGGTAAGCTTAAGGGTAAAAGCAAGGATAAGGGTAAGGGTAAGGGTAAGGGTAAGCTTAAGGGTAAAAGCAAGGGTAAGGGTAAGGGTAAGGGTAAGGGTAAGGGTAAGGGTAAGGGTAAGGGTAAGGGTAAGGGTAAGGGTAAGGGTGAGCTTAAGGGTTAAAGCAAGGGTAAGGGTAAGGGTAAGGGTAAGGGTAAGGGTAAGAATAAGGGTAAGGGTAAGCTTAAGGGTAAAAGCAAGGGTAAGGGTAAGGGTAAGCTTAAGGGTAAAAGCAAGGGTAAGGGTAAGGGTAAGGGTAAGGGTAAGGGTAAGGGTAAAGGTAAGAGTAAGGGTAAGCTTAAGGGTAAAAGCAAGGGTAAGGGTAAGGGTAAGGGTAAGGGTAAGGGTAAGGGTAAGGGTAAGGGTAAGGGTAAAGGTAAGGGTAAGCCTAAGGGTAAAAGCAAGGGTAAGGGTAAGGGTAAGGGTAAGGGTAAGGGTAAGGGTAAGGGTAAGGGTAAGGGTAAGGGTAAGGGTAAGCTTAAGGGTAAAAGCAAGGGTGAGGGTAAGGGTAAGGGTAAGAGTAAGGGTAAGGGTAAGGATTAGGGTAAGGGTAAGCTTAAGGGTAAGGGTAAGGGTAAGGGTAAGGGTAAGCTTAAGGGTAAAAGCAAGGGTAAGGGTAAGGGTAAGGGTAAGGGTAAGGGTAAGGGTAAAGGTAAGTGTAAGCCTAAGGGTAAAAGCAAGGGTAAGGGTAAGGGTAAGGGTAAGGGTAAGGGTAAGGGTAAGGGTAAGGGTAAGGGTAAGCTTAAGGGTAAGGGTAAGGGTAAAGGTAAGGGTAAGCTCAAGGGTAAAAGCAAGGGTAAAAGTAAGGGTAAGGGTAAGGGTAAGGGTAAGGGTAAGGGTAAGGGTAAGCTTAATTGTAAAAGCAAGGGTAAGGGTAAGGATAAGGGTAAGGGTAAGGGTGAGGGTAAGGGTAAGGGTAAGGGTAAGGGTAAGGGTAAGGGTAAGGATAAGGGTAAGGGTAAGGGTAAGCTTAAAGGTAAAAGCAAGGGTGAGGGTAAGGGTAAGGGTAAGGGTAAGGGTAAGGGTAAGGGTAAGGGTAAAGGTAAGGATAAGGGTAAGCTTAAGGGTAAAAGCAAGGGTAAGGGTAAGGATAAGGGTAAGGGTAAGGGTAAGCTTAAGGGTAAAAGCAAGGGTAAGGGTAAGGGTAAGGGTAAAGGTAAGGGTAAGGGTAAGGGTAAGGGTAAGGGTAAAGGTAAGGGTAAGCCTAAGGGTAAAAGCAAGGGTAAGGGTGAGGGTAAGGGTAAGGGTAAGGGTAAGGGTAAGGGTAAGGGTAAAGGTAAGGATAAGGGTAAGCTTAAGGGTAAAAGCAAGGGTAAGGGTAAGGGTAAGGGTAAGGGTAAGGATTAAGGGTTAGGATAAGGGTAAGGGTAAGGGTAAGGGCAAGGGTAAGGGTAAGGGTAAGGGTAAGGGTAAGCTTAAGGGTAAAAGCAAGGGTAAGGGTAAGGGTAAGGGTAAGATTAAGGGTAAGGGTAAGGGTAAGGGTAAAGGTGAGGGTAAGCCTAAGGGTAAAAGCAAGGGTAAGGGTAAGGGTAAGGGTAAGCGTAAGGGTAAGGGAAAGGGTAAGGGTAAGGGTAAGGGTAAGGGTAAGGGTATGGGTAAGGGTAAGGGTAAGCTTAAGGGTAAAAGCAAGGGTAAGGGTAAGGGTAAGGGTAAGGGTAAGGGTAAGGGTAAGGGTAAGGGTAAGCTTAAGGGTAAAAGCAAGGGTAAGAGTAAGGGTAAGGGTAAGGGTAAGGGTAAGCTTAAGGGTAAGGGTAAGGGTAAGGGTAAGGGTAAGGGTAAGCTTAAGGGTAAAAGCAAGGGTAAGGGTAAGGGTAAGGGTAAGGGTAAGGGTAAGGGTTAGGGTAAGGGTAAGGGTAAGGGTAAGGGTAAGGGTAAGGGTAAGGGTAAGGGTAAGGGTAAGGGTAAGGGTAAGCTTAAGGGTAAAAGCAAGGGTAAGGGTAAGGGTAAGGGTAAGGGTAAGGGTAAGGGTAAGAGTAAGGGTAAGGGTGAGCTTAAGGGTTAAAGCAAGGGTAAGGGTAAGGGTAAGGGTAAGGGTAAGGGTAAGGGTAAGGGTAAGGGTAAGGGTAAGGGTAAGGGTAAGGGTAATGGTAAGCTTAAGGGTAAAAGCAAGGGTAAGGGTAAGGGTAAGCTTAAGGGTAAAAGCAAGGATAAGGGTAAGGGTAAGGGTAAGGGTAAGGGTAAGGGTAAGGGTAAGGGTAAGGGTAAGGGTAAGCTTAAGGGTAAAAGCAAGGGAAAGGGTAAGGGTAAGGGTAAGGGTAAGGGTAAGGGTAAGGGTAAGGGTAAGGGTAAAGGTAAGGGTAAGCCTAGTGGTAAAAGCAAGGGTAAGGGTAAAAGTAAGGGTAAAGGTAAGGGTAAGCCTAAGGGTAAAAGCAAGGGTAAGGGTGAGGGTAAGGGTAAGGGTGAGGGTTAGGGTAAGGGTAAAGGTAAGGGTAAGCCTAAGGGTAAAAGCAAGGGAAAGGGTAAGGGTAAGGGTAAGGGTAAGGGTAAGGGTAAGGGTAAGGGTAAGGGTAAGGTTAAGGGTAAGGGTAAATGTAAGGGTAAGGGTAAGGGTAAGGGTAAGGGTAAGGGTAAGCTTAAGGGTAAAAGCAAGGGTAAGGGTAAGGGTAAGGGTAAGGGTAAGGGTAAGGGTAAGGGTAAGCTTAAGGGTAAAAGCAAGGGTAAGGGTAAGGGTAAGGGTAAGGGTAAGGGTAAGGTTAAGGGTAAGGGTAAGGGTAAGGGTAAGCTTAAGGCTAAGGGTAAGGGTAAGGGTAAGGGTAAGCTTAAGGGTAAAAGCAAGGGTAAGGGTAAGGGTAAGGGAAAGGGTAAGGGTAAGTGTAAGGGTAAGGGTAAGGGTAAGGGTAAGCTTAAGGGTAAAAGCAAGGGTGAGGGTAAGGGTAAGCTTAAGGGTAAATGCAAGGGTAAGGGTAAGGGTAAGGGTAAGGGTAAGGGTAAGGGTAAGGGTAAGGGTAAGGGTAAGCTTAAGGGTAAAAGCAAGGGTAAGGGTAAGGGTAAGCTTAAGGGTAAAAGCAAGGGTAAGGGTAAGGGTAAGGGTGAGGGTAAGGCTAAGGGTAAGGGTAAGGGTAAAGGTAAGGGTAAGGGTAAGGGTAAGGGTAAGGGTGAGGGTAAGCTTAAGGGTAAAAGCAAGGGTAAGGGTAAGGGCAAGGGTAAGGGTAAGGGTAAGGGTAAGGGCAAGGGTAAGGGTAAGCTTAAGGGTAAAAGCAAGGGTAAGGGTAAGGGTAAGGGTAAGGGTAAGGGTAAAGGTAAGGTAAGGGTAAGGGTAAGGGTAAGCTTAAGGGTAAAAGCAAGGGTAAGGGTAAGGGTAAGGGTAAGGGTAAGGGTAAGGGTATGGGTAAGGGTAAAGGTAAGGGTAAGCCTAAGGGTAAAAGCAAGGGTAAGGGTAAGGGTAAGGGTAAGGGTAAGAGTACAGGTAAGGGTAAGGGTAAGGGTAAGGGTAAGGGTAAGGGTAAGGGTAAGGGTAAGGGTAAGGGTAAGGGTAAGCTTAAGGGTAAAAGCAAGGGTAAGGGTAAGGGTAAGGGTAAGGGTAAGGGTAAGGGTAAGGGTAAGGGTAAGGGTAAGGGTAAGGGTAAGGGTAAGGGTAAGGGTAAGGGTAAGCTTAAGGGTAAGGGTAAGGGTAAGGGTAAGGGTAAGGGTAAGGGTAAGGGTAAGGGTAAGGGTAAGGGTAAGGGTAAGGGTAAGGGTAAGGGTAAGCTTAAGGGTAAAAGCAAGGGTAAGGGTAAGGGTAAGGGTAAGGGTAAGGGTAAGGGTAAGGGTAAGGGTAAGGGTAAAGGTAAGGGTAAGCCTAAGGGTAAAAGCAAGGGTAAGGGTAAGGGTAAGGGTAAGGGTAAGGGTAAGGGTAAGGGTAAGGGTAAGGGTAAGGGTAAGGGTAAGGGTAAGGGTAAGGGTAAGGGTAAGGGTAAGGGTAAGGGTAAGGGTAAGGGTAAGGTTAAGGGTAAGGGTAAGGGTGAGCTTAAGGGTAAAAGCAATGGTAAGGGTAAGGGTAAGGGTAAGGGTAAGGGTAAAAGCAAGGGTAAGGGTAAGGGTAAGGGTAAGGGTAAAGGTAAGGGTAAGCCTAAGGGTAAAAGCAAGGGTAAGGGTAAGGGTAAGGGTAAGGGTAAGGGTAAGGGTAAGGGTAAGGGTAAGGGTAAGGGTAAGGGTAAGGGTAAGGGTAAGCTTAAGGGTAAAAGCAAGGGTAAGGGTAAGGGCAAGGGTAAGGGTAAGGGTAAGGGTAAGGGTAAGGGTTAGGGTAAGGGTAAGCTTAAGGGTAAAAGCAAGGGTAAGGGTAAGGGTAAGGGTAAGGGTAAGGGTAAGGGTAAGAGTAAGGGTAAGCTTAAGGGTGAAAGCAAGGGTAAGGGTAAGGGTAAGGGTAAGGGTAAGGGTAAGGGTAAGGGTGAGGGTAAAGGTAAGGGTAAGCCTAAGGGTAAAAGCAAGGGTAAGGGTAAGGGTAAGGGTAAGGGTAGGGGTAAGGGTAAGGGTAAGGGTAAGGGTAAGGGTAAGGGTAAGGGTAAGCTTAAGGGTAAAAGCAAGGGTAAGGGTAAGGGTAAGGGTAAGGGTAAGGGTAAGGGTAAGGGTAAGGGTAAGCTCAAGGGTAAAAGCAAGGGTAAGGGTAAGGGTAAGGGTAAGGGTAAGAGTAAGGGTAAGGGTAAGGGTAAGGGTAAGGGTAAGGGTAAGGGTAAGCTTAAGGGTAAAAGCAAGGGTAAGGGTAAGGGTAAAGGTAAGGGTAAGGGTAAGGGTAAGGGTAAGGGTAAGGGTAAGGGTAAGCTTAAGGGTAAAAGCAAGGGTAAGGGTAAGGGTAAGGGTAAGGGTAAGGGTGAGGGTAAGGGTGAGGGTAAAGGTAAGGGTAAGCCTGAGGGTAAAAGCAAGGGTAAGGGTAAGGGTAAGGGTAAGGGTAGGGGTAAGGGTAAGGGTAAGGGTAAGGGTAAGGGTAAGGGTAAGGGTAAGCTTAAGGGTAAAAGCAAGGGTAAGGGTAAGGGTAAGGGTAAGGGTAAGGGTAAGGGTAAGGGTAAGGGTAAGGGTAAGGGTAAGGGTAAGGGTAAGGGTAAGCTTAAGGGTAAAAGCAAGGGTAAGGGTAAGGGTAAAGGTAAGTGTAAGGGTAAGGGTAAGGGTAAGGGTAAGCTTAAGGGTAAAAGCAAGGGTAAGGGTAAAGGTAAGGGTAAGGGTAAGGGTAAGGGTAAGGGTAAGGGTAAGGGTAAAGGTAAGGGTAAGCCTAAGGGTAAAAGCAAGTGTAAGGGTAAGGGTAAGGGTAAGGGTAAGGGTAAGGGTAAGGGTAAGGGTAAGGGTAAGGGTAAGGGTAAGGGTAAGGTTAGGGGTAAGGGTAAGTGTAAGGGTAAGGGTAAGGGTAAGGGTCAGCTTAAGGGTAAAAGCAAGGGTAAGGGTAAGGGTAAGGGAAAGGGTAAGGGTAAGGGTAAGGGTAAGGGTAAGGGTAAGGGTAAGGGTAATGGTGAGCTTAAGGGTAAAAGCAAGGGTAAGGGTAAGGGTAAGGGTAAGGGTAAGCCTAAGGGTAAGGGTAAGGGTAAGGGTAAGGGTAAGGGTAAGGGTAAGGGTAAGGGTAAGGGTAAGGGTAAGGGTAAGGGTAAGGGTAAGGGTAAGGGTAAGGGTAAGGGTAAGGGTAAGGGTAAGCTTAAGGGTAAAAGCAAGGGTAAGGGAAAGGGTAAGGGTAAGGGTAAGGGTAAGGGTAAGGGTAAGGGTAAGGGTAAAGGTAAGGGTAAGGGTAAGGGTAAGGGTAAGGGTAAGCTTAAGGGTAAAAGCAAGGGTAAGGGTAAGGGTAAGGGTAAGCTTAAGGGTAAAAGCAAGGGTAAGGGTAAGGGTAAGGGTAAGGGTAAGGGTAAGGGTAAGGGTAAGGGTAAGGGTAAGGGTAAAGGTAAGGGTAAGCCTAAGGGTAAAAGCAAGGGTAAGGGTAATGGTGAGGGTAAGGGTAAGGGTAAGGGTAAGGGTAAGGGTAAGGGTAAGGGTAAGCTTAAGGGTAAAAGCAAGGGTAAGGGTAAGGGTAAGGGTAAGGGTAAGGGTAAGGGTAAGGGTAAGCTTAAGGGTTAAAGCAAGGGTAAGGGTAAGGGCAAGGGTAATGGTAAGGGTAAGGGTAAGGGTAAGCTTAAGGGTAAAAGCAAGGGTAAGGGTAAGGGTGAGAATAAGAATGAGGGTAAGGGTAAGGGTAAGGGTAAGGGTAAGAGTAAGGGTAAGGGTAAGAGTAAGGGTAAAGGTAAGGGTAAGGGTAAGGGTAAGGGTTAGGGTTAGGGTTAGGGTAAGGGTAAGGGTAAGGGTAAGGGTTAGGGTAAGGGTAAGGGTAAGGGTAAGGGTAAGGGTAAGGGTAGGGGTAAGGGTAAGCCTAAGGGTAAAAGCAAGGGTAAGGGTAAGGGTAAGGGTAAGGGTAAGGGTAAGGGTAAGGGTAAGGGTAAGGGTAAGGGTAAGCTTAAGGGTAAAAGCAAGGGTAAGGGTAAGGGTAAGGGTAAGGGTAAGGGTGAGGGTAAGAATAAGGGTAAAAGCAAGGGTAAGGGTAAGGGTAAGGGTAAGGGTAAGGGTAAGGGTAAAGGTAAGGGTAAGGGTAAGGGTAAGGGTAAGGGTAAGCTTAAGGGTAAAAGCAAGGGTAAGGGTAAGGGTAAGGGTAAGGGTAAGGGTAAGGGTAAGGGTAAGGGTAAGGGTAAGGGTAAGGGTAAGGGTAAGGGTAAGGGTAAGGGTAAGGTTAAGGGTAAGGGTAAGGGTAAGTGTAAGGGTAAGGGTAAGGGTAAGGGTAAGGGAAAGAATAAGGGTAAGGGTAAGGGTAAGAATAAGGGTGAGGGTAAAAGCAAGGGTAAGGGTAAGGGTAAGGGTAAGGGTAAGGGTAAGGGTAAGGGTAAGGGTAAGGGTAAGGGTAAGGGTAAGAATAAGGTTAAGGCTAAGGGTAAGGGTAAGGGTAAGGGTAAGGGTAAGGGTAAGGGTAAGGGTAAGGGAAAGGGTAAGGGTAAGGGTAAGGGTAAGGGTAAGGGTAAGGGTAAGGGTAAGGGTAAGGGTAAGCTTAAGGGTAAAAGCAAGGGTAAAGGTAAGGGTAAGGGTAAGGGTAAGGGTAAGGGTAAGAATAAGGGTAAATCAAGGGTAAGGGTAAGGGTAAGGGTAAGGGTAAGCTTAAGGGTAAAAGCAAGGGTAAGGGTATGGGTAAGCTTAAGGGTAAAAGCAAGGGTAAGGGTAAGGGTAAGGGTAAGGGTAAGGGTAAGGGTAAGCTTAAGGGTAAAAGCAAGGGTAAGGGTAAGGGTAAGGGTAAGGGTAAGGGTAAGGGTAAGGGTAAGGGTAAAGGTAAGGGAAAGCCTAAGGGTAAAAGCAAGGGTAAGGGTAAGGGTAAGGGTAAGGGTAAGGGTAAGGGTAAGGGTAAGGGTAAGGGTAAGGGTAAGGGTAAGGGTAAGGGTAAGCTTAAGGGTAAAAGCAAGGATAAGGGTAAGGGTAAGGGTAAGGGTAAGGGTAAGGGTAAGGGTAAGGGTAAGGGTAAGGGTAAGGGTAAGGGTGAGGGTAAGGGTAAGGGTAAGGGTAAGCTTAAGGGTAAGGGTAAGGGTAAGGGTAAGGGTAAGCTTAAGGGTAAAAGCAAGGGTAAGGGTTAGGGTAAGGGTAAGGGTAAGGGTAAGGGTAAGGGTAAGGGTAAGGGTAAGGGTAAGGGTAAGGGTAAAGGTAAGGGTAAGGGTAAGAGTAAGGGTAAGCTTAAGGGTAAAAGCAAGGGTAAGGGAAAGGGTAAGGGTAAGGGTAAGGGTAAGGGTAAGGGTAAGGGTAAGGGTAAGGGTAAGGGTAAGGGTAAGGGTAAGGGTAAGGGTAAGGGTAAGCTTAAGGGTACAAGCAAGGGTAAGGGTAAGGGTAAGGGTAAGGGTAAGGGTAAGGGTAAGGGTAAGGGTAAGGGTAAGGGTAAGGGTAAAGGTAAGGGTAAGCCTAAGGGTAAAAGCAAGGGTAAGGGTAAGTGCAAGGGTAAGGGTAAGGGTAAGGGTAAGGGTAAGGGTAAGGGTAAGGGTATGGGTAAGGGTAAGGGTAAGGGTAAGGGTAAGGGTAAGGGTAAGGTTAAGGGTAAGGGTAAGGGTAAGGGTAGGGATAAGGGTAAGGGTAAGGGTAAGGGTAAGGGTAAGGGTAAGGGTAAGGGTAAGGGTAAGGGTAAGGGTAAGGGTAAGCTTAAGGGTTAAAGCAAGGGTGAGGGTAAGGGTGAGGGTAAGGGTAAGGGTAAGGGTAAGGGTAAGGGTAAAGGTAAGGGTAAGCCTAAGGGTAAAAGCAAGGGTAAGGGTAAGGGTAAGGGTAAGGGTAAGGGTAAGGGTAAGGGTAAGGGTAAGGGTAAGGGTAAGGGTAAGGGTAAGGGTAAGGGTAAGGGTAAGGGTAAGGGTAAGGGTAAGGGTAAGGGTAAGGGTAAGGGTAAGGGTAAGGGTAAGGGTAAGGGTAAGGGTAAGGGTAAGGGTAAGGGTAAGGGTAAGGGTAAGCTTAACGGTGAAAGCAAGGGTAAGGGTAAGGGTAAGGGTAAGGGTAAGCTTAAGGGTAAAAGCAAGGGTAAGGGTAAGGGTAAGGGTAAGGGTAAGGGTAAGGGTAAGGGTAAGGGTAAGGGTAAGGGTAAGCTTAAGGGTAAAAGCAAGGGTAAGGGTAAGGGTAAGGGTAAGGGTAAGGGTAAGGGTAAGGGTAAGGGTAAGGGTAAGGGTAAGGGTAAGGGTAAGCTTAAGGGTAAAAGCAAGGGTAAGGGTAAGGGTAAGGGTAAGGGTAAGGGTAAGGGTAAGGGTAAGGGTAAGGGTAAGGGTAAGGGTAAGCTTAAGGGTAAAATCAAGGGTAAGGGTATGGGTAAGGGTAAGGGTAAGGGTAAGTGTAAGGGTAAGGGTAAAGGTAATGGTAAGCCTAAGGGTAAAAGCAAGGGTAAGGGTAAGGGTAAGGGTAAGGGTAAGGGTAAGGGTAAGGGTAAGGGTAAGGGTAAGGGTAAAGGTAAGGGAAAGCCTAAGGGTAAAAGCAAGGGTAAGGGTAAGGGTAAGGGTAAGGGTAAGGGTAAGGGTAAGGGTAAGGGTAAGGGTAAGGGTAAGGGTAAGGGTAAGGGTAAGGGTAAGGGTAAGGGTAAGGGTAAGGGTAAGGGTAAGGGTAAGGGTAAGGGTAAGGGTAAGGGTAAGGGAAAGGGTAAGGGTAAGCTTAAGGGTAAAAGCAAGGGAAAGGGTAAGGGTAAGGGTAAGGGTAAGGGTAAAGGTAAGGGTAAGCTTATGGGTAAAAGCAAGGGTAAGGGTAAGGGTAAGGGTAAGGGTAAGGGTAAGGGTAAGGGTAAGGGTAAGGGTAAGGGTAAAGGTAAGGGTAAGCCTAAGGGTAAAAGCAAGGGTAAGGGTAAGGGTAAGGGTAAAGGTAAGGGTAAGCCTAAGGGTAAAAGCAAGGGTAAGGGTAAGGGTAAGGGTAAGGGTAAGAGTAAGGGTAAGGGTAAAGGTAAGGGTAAGCCTAAGGGTAAAAGCAAGGGTAAGGGTAAGGGTAAGGGTAAGGGTAAGGGTAAGGGTAAGGGTAAGGGTAAGGGTAAGGGTAAGGGTAAGGGTAAGGGTAAGGGTAAGGGTAAGGGTAAGGGTAAGGGTAAGGGTAAGGGTAAGGGTAAGCTTAAGGGTAAAAGCAAGGGTAAGGGTAAGGGTAAGGGTAAGGGTAAGCTTAATGGTAAAAGCAAGGGTAAGGGTAAGGGTAAGGGTGAGGGTAAGGGTAAGGGTAAGGGTAAGGGTAAGGGTAAGCTTAAGGGTAAGGGTAAGGGTAAGGGTAAGGGTAAGGGTAAGCTTAAGGGTAAAAGCAAGGGTAAGGGTAAGGGTAAGGGTAAGGGTAAGGGTAAGGGTGAGCTTAAGGGTAAAAGCAAGGGTAAGGGTAAGGGTAAGGGTAAGGGTAAGGGTAAGGGTAAGCTTAAGGGTAAAAGCAAGGGTAAGGGTAAGGGTAAGGGTAAGGGTAAGGGTAAGGGTAAGGGTAAGGGTAAGGGTAAGCTTGAGGGTGAAAGCAAGGGTAAGGGTAAGGGTAACCTTAAGGGTAAAAGCAAGGGTAAGGGTAAGGGTAAGGGTAAAGGTAAGGGTAAGGGTAAGGGTAAGGGTAAGGGTAAGGGTAAGGGTAAGGGTAAGGGTAAGGGTAAGGGTAAGGGTAAGGGTAAGGGTAAGCTTAAGGGTAAAAGCAGGGGTAAGGGTAAGGGTAAGGGTAAGGGTAAGCCTAAGGGTAAAAGCAAGGGTAAGGGTAAGGGTAAGGGTAAGGGTAAAGGTAAGGGTAAGCCTAAGGGTAAAAGCAAGAGTAAGGGTAAGGGTAAGGGTAAGGGTAAGGGTAAGGGTAAAGGTAAGGGTAAGCCTAAGGGTAAAAGCAAGGGTAAGGGTAAGGGTGAGGGTAAGGGTAAGGGTAAGGGTAAGGGTAAGGGTAAGGGTAAGGGTAAGGGTAAGGGTAAGCTTAAGGGTAAAAGCAAGGGTAAGGGTAAGCTTAAGGGTAAAAGCAAGGGTAAGGGTAAGGGTAAGGGTAAGGGTAAAGGTGAGGGTAAAGGTAAGGGTAAGCCTAAAGGTAAAAGCAAGGGTAAGGGTAAGGGTAAGGGTAAGGGTAAGGGTAAGGGTAAGGGTAAGGGTAAGGGTAAGGGTAAGGGTAAGGGTAAGGGTAAGGGTAAGGGTAAGGGTAAGGGTAAGGGTAAGGGTAAGGGTAAGGGTAAGGGTAAGGGTAAGGGTAAGGGTAAGGGTAAGCTTAAAGGTGAAAGCAAGGGTAAGGGTAAGGGTATGGGTAAGGGTAAGGGTAAGGTTAAGCTTAAGGGTAAAAGCAAGGGTAAGGGTAAGGGTAAGGGTAAGGGTAAGGGTAAGGGTAAGTTTAAGGGTAAGGGTAAGGGTAAGGGTAAGGGTAAGCTTAAGGGTAGAAGCAAGGGTAAGGGTAAGGGTAAGGGTAAAGGTAAGGGTAAGGGTAAGGGTAAGGGTAAGGGTAAGCTTAAGGGTAAAAGCAAGGGTAAGGGTAAGGGTAAGGTAAGGGTAAGGGTAAGGGTAAAAGTAAGGGTAAGGGTAAGCTTAAGGGTAAAAGCAAGGGTAAGGGTAAGGGTAAGGATAAGGGTAAGGGTAAGGGTAAGGGTAAGGGTAAGGGTAAAGGTAAGGGTAAGCCTAAGGGTAAAAGCAAGGGTAAGGGTAAGGGTAAGGGTAAAGGTAAGGGTAAGCCTAAGGGTAAAAGCAAGGGTAAGGGTAAGGGTAAGGGTAAGGGTAAGGGTAAGGGTAAGGGTAAGGGTAAGGGTAAGGGTAAGGGTAAAGGTAAGGGTAAGCCTAAGGGTAAAAGCAAGGGTAAGGGTAAGGGTAAGGGTAAGGGTAAGGGTAAGGGTAAGGGTAAGGGTAAGGGTAAGGGTAAGGGTAAGGGTAAGGGTAAGGGTAAGGGTAAGGGTAAGGGTAAGGGTAAGGGTAAGGGTAAGGGTAAGGGTAAGGGTAAGGGTAAGGGTAAGGGTAAGGGTAAGCTTAACGGTGAAAGCAAGAGTAAGGGTAAGGGTAAGGGTAAGGGTAAGCTTAAGGGTAAAAGCAAGGGTAAGGGTAAGGGTAAGGGTAAGGGTAAGGGTAAGGGTAAGGGTAAGGGTAAGGGTAAGGGTAAGGGTAAGCTTAAGGGTAAAAGCAAGGGTAAGGGTAAGGGTAAGGGTAAGGGTAAGGGTAAGGGTAAGGGTAAGGGTGAGGGTAAGGGTAAGGGTAAGGGTAAGCTTAAGGGTAAAAGCAAGGGTAAGGGTAAGGGTAAGGGTAAGGGTAAGGGTAAGGGTAAGGGTAAGGGTAAGGGTAAGCTTAAGGGTAAAAGCAAGGGTAAGGGTATGGGTAAGGGTAAGGGTAAGGGTAAGTGTAAGGGTAAGGGTAAAGGTAAGGGTAAGCCTAAGGGTAAAAGCAAGGGTAAGGGTAAGGGTAAGGGTAAGGGTAAGGGTAAGGGTAAGGGTAAGGGTAAAGGTAAGGGAAAGCCTAAGGGTAAAAGCAAGGGTAAGGGTAAGGGTAAGGGTAAGGGTAAGGGTAAGGGTAAGGGTAAGGGTAAGGGTAAGGGTAAGGGTAAGGGTAAGGGTAAGGGTAAGGGTAAGGGTAAGGGTAAGGGTAAGGGTAAGGGTAAGGGTAAGGGTAAGGGTAAGGGTAAGGGTAAGGGTATGGGTAAGGGTAAGGGAAAGGGTAAGGGTAAGCTTAAGGGTAAAAGCAAGGGAAAGGGTAAGGGTAAGGGTAAGGGTAAGGGTAAAGGTAAGGGTAAGCTTATGGGTAAAAGCAAGGGTAAGGGTAAGGGTAAGGGTAAGGGTAAGGGTAAGGGAGGTAAGGGTAAGGGTAAGGGTAAGGGTAAGGGTAAGGGTAAAGGTAAGGGTAAGCCTAAGGGTAAAAGCAAGGGTAAGGGTAAGGGTAAGGGTAAAGGTAAGGGTAAGCCTAAGGGTAAAAGCAAGGGTAAGGGTAAGGGTAAGGGTAAGGGTAAGAGTAAGGGTAAGGGTAAAGGTAAGGGTAAGCCTAAGGGTAAAAGCAAGGGTAAGGGTAAGGGTAAGGGTAAGGGTAAGGGTAAGGGTAAGGGTAAGGGTAAGGGTAAGGGTAAGGGTAAGGGTAAGGGTAAGGGTAAGGGTAAGGGTAAGGGTAAGCTTAAGGGTAAAAGCAAGGGTAAGGGTAAGGGTAAGGGTGCGGTAAGCTTAATGGTAAAAGCAAGGGTAAGGGTAAGGGTAAGGGTGAGGGTAAGGGTAAGGGTAAGGGTAAGGGTAAGGGTAAGCTTAAGGGTAAGGGTAAGGGTAAGGGTAAGGGTAAGCTTAAGGGTAAAAGCAAGGGTAAGGGTAAGGGTAAGGGTAAGGGTAAGGGTAAGGGTGAGCTTAAGGGTAAAAGCAAGGGTAAGGGTAAGGGTAAGGGTAAGGGTAAGGGTAAGGGTAAGGGTAAGGGTAAGGGTAAGCTTAAGGGTAAAAGCAAGGGTAAGGGTAAGGGTAAGGGTAAGGGTAAGGGTAAGGGTAAGGGTAAGGGTAAGGGTAAGCTTGAGGGTAAAAGCAAGGGTAAGGGTAAGGGTAAGCTTAAGGGTAAAAGCAAGGGTAAGGGTAAGGGTAAGGGTAAAGGTAAGGGTAAGGGTAAGGGTAAGGGTAAGGGTAAGGGTAAGGGTAAGGGTAAGGGTAAGGGTAAGGGTAAGGGTAAGGGTAAGGGTAAGGGTAAGCTTAAGGGTAAAAGCAGGGGTAAGGGTAAGGGTAAGGGTAAGGGTAAGCCTAAGGGTAAAAGCAAGGGTAAGGGTAAGGGTAAGGGTAAGGGTAAAGGTAAGGGTAAGCCTAAGGGTAAAAGCAAGAGTAAGGGTAAGGGTAAGGGTAAGGGTAAGGGTAAGGGTAAAGGTAAGGGTAAGCCTAAGGGTAAAAGCAAGGGTAAGGGTAAGGGTGAGGGTAAGGGTAAGGGTAAGGGTAAGGGTAAGGGTAAGGGTAAGGGTAAGGGTAAGGGTAAGCTTAAGGGTAAAAGCAAGGGTAAGGGTAAGCTTAAGGGTAAAAGCAAGGGTAAGGGTAAGGGTAAGGGTGAGGGTAAAGGTGAGGGTAAAGGTAAGGGTAAGCCTAAAGGTAAAAGCAAGGGTAAGGGTAAGGGTAAGGGTAAGGGTAAGGGTAAGGGTAAGGGTAAGGGTAAGGGTAAGGGTAAGGGTAAGGGTAAGGGTAAGGGTAAGGGTAAGGGTAAGGGTAAGGGTAAGGGTAAGGGTAAGGGTAAGGGTAAGGGTAAGGGTAAGGGTAAGGGTAAGGGTAAGGGTAAGCTTGAAGGTGAAAGCAAGGGTAAGGGTAAGGGTATGAGTAAGGGTAAGGGTAAGGGTAAGCTTAAGGGTAAAAGCAAGGGTAAGGGTAAGGGTAAGGGTAAGGGTAAGGGTAAGGGTAAGGGTAAGGGTAAGGGTAAGGGTAAGGGTAAGCTTAAGGGTAAAAGCAAGGGTAAGGGTAAGGGTAAGGGTAAGGGTAAGGGTAAGGGTAAGGGTAAGGGTAAGGGTAAGGGTAAGCTTAAGGGTAAAAGCAAGGGTAAGGGTATGGGTAAGGGTAAGGGTAAGGGTAAGTGTAAGGGTAAGGGTAAAGGTAATGGTAAGCCTAAGGGTAAAAGCAAGGGTAAGGGTAAGGGTAAGGGTAAGGGTAAGGGTAAGGGTAAGGGTAAGGGTAAGGGTAAGGGTAAGGGTAAGGGTAAGGGTAAAGGTAAGGGAAAGCCTAAGGGTAAAAGCAAGGGTAAGGGTAAGGGTAAGGGTAAGGGTAAGGGTAAGGGTAAGGGTAAGGGTAAGGGTAAGGGTAAGGGTAAGGGTAAGGGGTAAGGGTAAGGGTAAGGGTAAGGGTAAGGGTAAGGGTAAGGGTAAGGGTAAGGGTAAGGGTAAGGGTAAGGGTAAGGGTAAGGGTAAGGTAAGGGTAAGGGTAAGGGTAAGGGTAAGGGTAAGGGTAAGGGAAAGGGTAAGGGTAAGCTTAAGGGTAAAAGCAAGGGAAAGGGTAAGGGTAAGGGTAAGGGTAAGGGTAAAGGTAAGGGTAAGCTTATGGGTAAAAGCAAGGGTAAGGGTAAGGGTAAGGGTAAGGGTAAGGGTAAGGGTAAGGGTAAGGGTAAGGGTAAGGGTAAGGGTAAAGGTAAGGGTAAGCCTAAGGGTAAAAGCAAGGGTAAGGGTAAGGGTAAGGGTAAAGGTAAGGGTAAGCCTAAGGGTAAAAGCAAGGGTAAGGGTAAGGGTAAGGGTAAGGGTAAGAGTAAGGGTAAGGGTAAAGGTAAGGTTAAGCCTAAGGGTAAAAGCAAGGGTAAGGGTAAGGGTAAGGGTAAGGGTAAGGGTAAGGGTAAGGGTAAGGGTAAGGGTAAGGGTAAGGTAAGGGTAAGGGTAAGGTAAGGGTAAGGGTAAGGGTAAGGGTAAGGGTAAGGGTAAGGGTAAGGGTAAGGGTAAGGGTAAGGGTAAGCTTAAGGGTAAAAGCAAGGGTAAGGGTAAGGGTAAGGGTAAGGGTAAGCTTAATGGTAAAAGCAAGGGTAAGGGTAAGGGTAAGGGTGAGGGTAAGGGTAAGGGTAAGGGTAAGGGTAAGGGTAAGCTTAAGGGTAAGGGTAAGGGTAAGGGTAAGGGTAAGCTTAAGGGTAAAAGCAAGGGTAAGGGTAAGGGTAAGGGTAAGGGTAAGGGTAAGGGTGAGCTTAAGGGTAAAAGCAAGGGTAAGGGTAAGGGGAAGGGTAAGGGTAAGGGTAAGGGTAAGCTTAAGGGTAAAAGCAAGGGTAAGGGTAAGGGTAAGGGTAAGGGTAAGGGTAAGGGTAAGGGTAAGGGTAAGGGTAAGGGTAAGCTTGAGGGTAAAAGCAAGGGTAAGGGTAAGGGTAAGCTTAAGGGTAAAAGCAAGGGTAAGGGTAAGGGTAAGGGTAAAGGTAAGGGTAAGGGTAAGGGTAAGGGTAAGGGTAAGGGTAAGGGTAAGGGTAAGGGTAAGGGTAAGGGTAAGGGTAAGGGTAAGGGTAAGCTTAAGGGTAAAAGCAGGGGTAAGGGTAAGGGTAAGGGTAAGGGTAAGCCTAAGGGTAAAAGCAAGGGTAAGGGTAAGGGTAAGGGTAAGGGTAAAGGTAAGGGTAAGCCTAAGGGTAAAAGCAAGAGTAAGGGTAAGGGTAAGGGTAAGGGTAAGGGTAAGGGTAAAGGTAAGGGTAAGCCTAAGGGTAAAAGCAAGGGTAAGGGTAAGGGTGAGGGTAAGGGTAAGGGTAAGGGTAAGGGTAAGGGTAAGGGTAAGGGTAAGGGTAAGGGTAAGCTTAAGGGTAAAAGCAAGGGTAAGGGTAAGCTTAAGGGTAAAAGCAAGGGTAAGGGTAAGGGTAAGGGTAAGGGTAAAGGTGAGGGTAAAGGTAAGGGTAAGCCTAAAGGTAAAAGCAAGGGTAAGGGTAAGGGTAAGGGTAAGGGTAAGGGTAAGGGTAAGGGTAAGGGTAAGGGTAAGGGTAAGGGTAAGGGTAAGGGTAAGGGTAAGGGTAAGGGTAAGGGTAAGGGTAAGGGTAAGGGTAAGGGTAAGGGTAAGGGTAAGGGTAAGGGTAAGGGTAAGGGTAAGGGTAAGCTTAAAGGTGAAAGCAAGGGTAAGGGTAAGGGTATGGGTAAGGGTAAGGGTAAGGGTAAGCTTAAGGGTAAAAGCAAGGGTAAGGGTAAGGGTAAGGGTAAGGGTAAGGGTAAGGGTAAGTTTAAGGGTAAGGGTAAGGGTAAGGGTAAGGGTAAGCTTAAGGGTAGAAGCAAGGGTAAGGGTAAGGGTAAGGGTAAGGGTAAGGGTAAGGGTAAAAGTAAGGGTAAGGGTAAGCTTAAGGGTAAAAGCAAGGGTAAGGGTAAGGGTAAGGATAAGGGTAAGGGTAAGGGTAAGGGTAAGGGTAAGGGTAAAGGTAAGGGTAAGCCTAAGGGTAAAAGCAAGGGTAAGGGTAAGGGTAAGGGTAAAGGTAAGGGTAAGCCTAAGGGTAAAAGCAAGGGTAAGGGTAAGGGTAAGGGTAAGGGTAAGGGTAAGGGTAAGGGTAAGGGTAAAGGTAAGGGTAAGCCTAAGGGTAAAAGCAAGGGTAAGGGTAAGGGTAAGGGTAAGGGTAAGGGTAAGGGTAAGGGTAAGGGTAAGGGTAAGGGTAAGGGTAAGGGTAAGGGTAAGGGTAAGGGTAAGGGTAAGGGTAAGGGTAAGCTTAACGGTGAAAGCAAGGGTAAGGGTAAGGGTAAGGGTAAGGGTAAGGGTAAGGGTAAGCTTAACGGTGAAAGCAAGGGTAAGGGTAAGGGTAAGGGTAAGGGTAAGCTTAAGGGTAAAAGCAAGGGTAAGGGTAAGGGTAAGGGTAAGGGTAAGGGTAAGGGTAAGGGTAAGGGTAAGGGTAAGGGTAAGCTTAAGGGTAAAAGCAAGGGTAAGGGTAAGGGTAAGGGTAAGGGTAAGGGTAAGGGTAAGGGTAAGGGTAAGGGTAAGGGTAAGGGTAAGCTTAAGGGTAAAAGCAAGGGTAAGGGTAAGGGTAAGGGTAAGGGTAAGGGTAAGGGTAAGGGTAAGGGTAAGGGTAAGGGTAAGGGTAAGGGTAAGCTTAAGGGTAAAAGCAAGGGTAAGGGTATGGGTAAGGGTAAGGGTAAGGGTAAGTGTAAGGGTAAGGGTAAAGGTAAGGGTAAGCCTAAGGGTAAAAGCAAGGGTAAGGGTAAGGGTAAGGGTAAGGGTAAGGGTAAGGGTAAGGGTAAGGGTAAAGGTAAGGGAAAGCCTAAGGGTAAAAGCAAGGGTAAGGGTAAGGGTAAGGGTAAGGGTAAGGGTAAGGGTAAGGGTAAGGGTAAGGGTAAGGGTAAGGGTAAGGGTAAGGGTAAGGGTAAGGGTAAGGGTAAGGGTAAGGGTAAGGGTAAGGGTAAGGGTAAGGGTAAGGGTAAGGGTAAGGGTAAGGGTAAGGGTAAGGGAAAGGGTAAGGGTAAGCTTAAGGGTAAAAGCAAGGGAAAGGGTAAGGGTAAGGGTAAGGGTAAGGGTAAAGGTAAGGGTAAGCTTATGGGTAAAAGCAAGGGTAAGGGTAAGGGTAAGGGTAAGGGTAAGGGTAAGGGTAAGGGTAAGGGTAAGGGTAAGGGTAAGGGTAATGGTAAGGGTAAGCCTAAGGGTAAAAGCAAGGGTAAGGGTAAGGGTAAGGGTAAAGGTAAGGGTAAGCCTAAGGGTAAAAGCAAGGGTAAGGGTAAGGGTAAGTGTAAGGGTAAGAGTAAGGGTAAGGGTAAAGGTAAGGGTAAGCCTAAGGGTAAAAGCAAGGGTAAGGGTAAGGGTAAGGGTAAGGGTAAGGGTAAGGGTAAGGGTAAGGGTAAGGGTAAGGGTAAGGGTAAGGGTAAGGGTAAGGGTAAGGGTAAGGGTAAGGGTAAGGGTAAGGGTAAGGGTAAGCTTAAGGGTAAAAGCAAGGGTAAGGGTAAGGGTAAGGGTGCGGTAAGCTTAATGGTAAAAGCAAGGGTAAGGGTAAGGGTAAGGGTGAGGGTAAGAGTAAGGGTAAGGGTAAGGGTAAGGGTAAGCTTAAGGGTAAGGGTAAGGGTAAGGGTAAGGGTAAGCTTAAGGGTAAAAGCAAGGGTAAGGGTAAGGGTAAGGGTAAGGGTAAGGGTAAGGGTGAGCTTAAGGGTAAAAGCAAGGGTAAGGGTAAGGGTAAGGGTAAGGGTAAGGGTAAGGGTAAGCTTAAGGGTAAAAGCAAGGGTAAGGGTAAGGGTAAGGGTAAGGGTAAGGGTAAGGGTAAGGGTAAGGGTAAGGGTAAGGGTAAGCTTGAGGGTAAAAGCAAGGGTAAGGGTAAGGGTAAGCTTAAGGGTAAAAGCAAGGGTAAGGGTAAGGGTAAGGGTAAAGGTAAGGGTAAGGGTAAGGGTAAGGGTAAGGGTAAGGGTAAGGGTA
Organism: Myrrha octodecimguttata; assembly: GCA_958510865.1. Lineage (NCBI taxonomy): Eukaryota > Metazoa > Arthropoda > Insecta > Coleoptera > Coccinellidae > Myrrha > Myrrha octodecimguttata. Next base: position 61,057 of record CAUEHS010000061.1, on the reverse strand, counting down.
AGGGTAAGGGTAAGGGTAAGGGTAAGGGTAAGGGTAAGGGTAAGGGTAAGGGTAAGGGTAAGCTTAAGGGTAAAAGCAGGGGTAAGGGTAAGGGTAAGGGTAAGGGTAAGCCTAAGGGTAAAAGCAAGGGTAAGGGTAAGGGTAAGGGTAAGGGTAAAGGTAAGGGTAAGCCTAAGGGTAAAAGCAAGAGTAAGGGTAAGGGTAAGGGTAAGGGTAAGGGTAAGGGTAAAGGTAAGGGTAAGCCTAAGGGTAAAAGCAAGGGTAAGGGTAAGGGTGAGGGTAAGGGTAAGGGTAAGGGTAAGGGTAAGGGTAAGGGTAAGGGTAAGGGTAAGGGTAAGCTTAAGGGTAAAAAGCAAGGGTAAGGGTAAGCTTAAGGGTAAAGCAAGGGTAAGGGTAAGTGTAAGGGTAAGGGTAAAGGTGAGGGTAAAGGTAAGGGTAAGCCTAAAGGTAAAAGCAAGGGTAAGGTAAGGGTAAGGGTAAGGGTAAGGGTAAGGGTAAGGGTAAGGGTAAGGGTAAGGGTAAGGGTAAGGGTAAGGGTAAGGGTAAGGGTAAGGGTAAGGGTAAGGGTAAGGGTAAGGGTAAGGGTAAGGGTAAGGGTAAGGGTAAGGGTAAGGGTAAGGGTAAGGGTAAGGGTAAGCTTAAAGGTGAAAGCAAGGGTAAGGGTAAGGGTATGAGTAAGGGTAAGGGTAAGGGTAAGCTTAAGGGTAAAAGCAAGGGTAAGGGTAAGGGTAAGGGTAAGGGTAAGGGTAAGGGTAAGTTTAAGGGTAAGGGTAAGGGTAAGGGTAAGGGTAAGCTTAAGGGTAGAAGCAAGGGTAAGGGTAAGGGTAAGGGTAAGGGTAAGGGTAAGGGTAAGGGTAAGGGTAAGGGTAAGGGTAAGGGTAAGGGTAAGGGTAAGGGTAAAAGTAAGGGTAAGGGTAAGCTTAAGGGTAAAAGCAAGGGTAAGGGTAAGGGTAAGGATAAGGGTAAGGGTAAGGGTAAGGGTAGGGTAAGGGTAAAGGTAAGGGTAAGCCTAAGGGTAAAAGCAAGGGTAAGGGTAAGGGTAAGGGTAAAGGTAAGGGTAAGCCTAAGGGTAAAAGCAAGGGTAAGGGTAAGGGTAAGGGTAAGGGTAAGGGTAAGGGTAAGGGTAAGGGTAAAGGTAAGGGTAAGCCTAAGGGTAAAAGCAAGGGTAAGGGTAAGGGTAAGGTTAAGGGTAAGGGTAAGGGTAAGGGTAAGGGTAAGGGTAAGGGTAAGCTCTAGGGTAAAAGCAAGGGTAAGGGTAAGGGTAAGGGTAAGGGTAAGGGTAAGGGTAAGGGTAAGCTTAAGGGTAAAAGCAAGGGTAAGGGTAAGGGTAAGGGTAAGGGTAAGGGTAAGGGTAAGGGTAAGGGTAAGGGTAAGGGTAAGGGTAAGGGTAAGGGTAAGGGTAAGGGTAAGCTTAAGGGTAAGGGTAAGGGTAAGGGTAAGGGTAACTTAAGGGTAAAAGCAAGGGTAAGGGTAAGGGTAAGGGAAATGGTAAGGGTAAGGGTAAGGGTAAGGGTAAGGGTAAGCTTAAGGGTAAAAGCAAGAGTAAGGGTAAGGGTAAGGGTAAGGGTAAGGGTAAGGGTAAGGGTAAGCTTAAGGGTAAAAGCAAGGGTAAGGGTAAGGGTAAGCTTAAGCGTAAAAGCAAGGGTAAGGGTAAGGGTAAGTGTAAGGGTAAGGGTAAGGGTGAGGGTAAGGGTAAGGGTAAGGGTAAGGGTAAGGGTAAGCTTAAGAGTAAAAGCAAGGGTAAGGGTAAGGGTAAGGGCAAGGGTAAGGGTAAAGGTAAGGGTAAGGGTAAGCTTAAGGGTAAAAGCAAGGGTAAGGGTAAGGGTAAGCTTAAGGGTAAAAGCAAGGGTAAGGGTAAGGGTAAGGGTAGGGGTCAGGGTAAAGGTAAGGGTGAGCCTAAGGGTAAAAGCAAGGGTAAGGATAAGGGTAAGGGTAAGGGTAAGGGTAAGGGTAAGGGTAAGGGTAAGGGTGAGGGTAAGGGTAAGCTTAAGGGTAAAAGCAAGGGTAAGGGTGAGGGTAAGGGTAAGGGTAAGGGTAAGGGTAAGGGTAAGGGTAAGGGTAAGCTTAAGGGTAAGGGTAAGGGTAAGGGTAAGGGTAAGCTTAAGGGTAAAAGCAAGGGTAAGGGTAAGGGTAAGGGTAAGGGTAAGGGTAAGGGTAAGGGTAAGCTTAAGGGTAAAAGCAAGGGTAAGGGTAAGGGTAAGGGTAAGGGTAAGGGTAAGGGTCAGGGTAAGGGTAAGGGTAAGGGTAAGGGTAAGGGTTAGGGTAAGGGTAAGCTTAAGGGTAAAAGCAAGGGTAAGGGTAAGGGTAAGGGTAAGGGTAAGGGTAAAGGTAAGGGTTAGCCTAAGGGTAAAAGCAAGGGTAAGGGTAAGGGTAAGGGTAAGGGTAAGGGTAAGGGTAAGGGTAAGGGTAAGGGTAAGGGTAAGGGTAAGGGTAAGGGTAAGGGTAAGGGTAAGCTTAAGGGTAAAAGCAAGGGTAAGGGTAAGGGTAAGGGTAAGGGTAAGGGTAAGGGTAAAGGTAAGGGTTAGCCTAAGGGTAAAAGCAAGGGTAAGGGTAAGGGTAAGGGTAAGGGTAAGGGTAAGGGTAAGGGTAAGGGTAAGGGTAAGGGTAAGGGTAAGGGTCAGGGTAAGGGTAAGGGTAAGGGTAAGGGTAAGGGTAAGGGTAAGGGTAAGGGTTAGGGTAAGGGTAAGCTTAAGGGTAAAAGCAAGGGTAAGGGTAAGGGTAAGGGTGAGGGTAAGGGTAAGGGTAAGGGTAAGGGTAAGGGTAAGGGTAAGGGTAAGGGTAAGCTTAAGGGTAAAAGCAAGGGTAAGGGTAAGGGTAAGGGTAAGGGTAAGGGTAAGGGTAAGGGTAAGGGTAAGGGTAAGGGTAAGGGTAAGCTTGAGGGTAAAAGCAAGGGTAAGGGTAAGGGTAAGGGTAAGGGTAAGGGTAAGGGTAAGGGTAAGGGTAAGCTTAAGGGTAAAAGCAAGGGTAAGGGTAAGGGTAAGGGTAAGGGTAAGGGTAAAGGTAAGGGTAAGCCTAAGGGTAAAAGCAAGGGTAAGGGTGAGGGTAAGGGTAAGGGTAAGGGTAAAAGCAAGGGCAAGGGTAAGGGTAAGGGTAAGGGTAAGGGTAAGAGCAAGGGTAAGGGTAAGGGTAAGGGTAAGCTTAAGGGTAAAAGCAAGGGTAAGGGTAAGGGTAAGGGTAAGGGTAAGGGTAAGGGTAAGGGTAAGGGTAAGCTTAAGGGTAAAAGCAAGGGTAAGGGTAAGGGTAAGGGTAAGGGTAAGGGTAAAGGTAAGGGTAAGCCTAAGGGTAAAAGCAAGGGTAAGGGTGAGGGTAAGGGTAAGGGTATAGGTAAGGGTAAGGGTAAGGGTAAGGGTAAGGGTAAGGGTAAGGGTAAGGGTAAGGGTAAGGGTAAGGGTAAGGGTAAGGGTAAGGGTAAGGGTAAGGGTAAGGGTAAGGGTAAGGGTAAGGGTAAGGGCAAGGGTAAGGGTAAGGGTAGGTGTAAGGGTAAGGGTAAGGGTAAGGGTAAAGGTAAGGGTAAGCCTAAGGGTAAAAGCAAGGGCAAGGGTAAGGGTAAGGGTAAGGGTAAGGGTAAGGGTAAGGGTAAGGATAAGGGTAAGGGTAAGCTTAAGGGTAAAAGCAAGGGTAAGGGTAAGGGTAAGGGTAAGGGTAAGTGTAAGGGTAAGGGTAAGGGTAAGGGTAAGGGTTAGCTTAAGGGTAAAAGCAAGGGTAAGGGTAAGGGTAAGGGTAAGGGTAAGGGTAAGGGTAAAGGTAAGGGTAAGGGTAAGGGTAAGGGTAAGGGTAATCTTAAGGGTAAAAGCAAGGGTAAGGGTAATGGTAAGGGTAAGGGTAAGGGTAAGGGTAAGGGTAAGGGTAAGGGTAAGGGTAAGGGTAAGGGTAAGGGTAAGGGTAAGGGTAAAGGTAAGGGTAAGCCTAAGGGTAAAAGCAAGGGTAAGGGTAAGGGTAAGGGTAAGGGTAAGGGTAAGGGTAAGGGTAAGGGTAAGGGTAAGGGTAAGGGTAAGGGTAAGGGTAAGGGTAAGGGTAAGGGTAAGGGTAAGGGTAAGGGTAAGGGTAAGGGTAAGGGTAAGGGTAAGCTTAAGGGTAAAAGCAAGGGTAAGGGTAAGGGTAAGGGTAAGGGTAAGCCTAAGGGTAAAAGCAAGGGTAAGGGTAAGGGTAAGGGTAAGGGTAAGGGTAAGCTTAAGGGTAAAAGCAAGGGTAAGGGTGAGGGTAAGGGTAAGGGTAAGGGTAAGGGTAAGGGTAAGCTTAAGGGTAAAAGCAAGGGTAAGGGTAAGGGTAAGGGTAAGGGTAAGGGTAAGCCTAAGGGTAAAAGCAAGGGTAAGGGTAAGGGTAAGGTTAAGGGTAAGGGTAAGGGTAAGGGTAAGGGTAAGGGTAAGGGTAAGCTCTAGGGTAAAAGCAAGGGTAAGGGTAAGGGTAAGGGTAAGGGTAAGGGTAAGGGTAAGGGTAAGCTTAAGGGTAAAAGCAAGGGTAAGGGTAAGGGTAAGGGTAAGGGTAAGGGTAAGGGTAAGGGTAAGGGTAAGGGTAAGGGTAAGGGTAAGGGTAAGGGTAAGGGTAAGGGTAAGGGTAAGCTTAAGGGTAAGGGTAAGGGTAAGGGTAAGGGTAACTTAAGGGTAAAAGCAAGGGTAAGGGTAAGGGTAAGGGAAATGGTAAGGGTAAGGGTAAGGGTAAGGGTAAGGGTAAGCTTAAGGGTAAAAGCAAGGGTAAGGGTAAGGGTAAGGGTAAGGGTAAAGGTGAGGGTGAAGGTAAGGGTAAGCCTAAAGGTAAAAGCAAGGGTAAGGGTAAGGGTAAGGGTAAGGGTAAGGGTAAGGGTAAGGGTAAGGGTAAGGGTAAGGGTAAGGGTAAGGGTAAGGGTAAGGGTAAGGGTAAGGGTAAGGGTAAGGGTAAGGGTAAGGGTAAGGGTAAGGGTAAGGGTAAGGGTAAGGGTAAGGGTAAGGGTAAGGGTAAGGGTAAGCTTAAAGGTGAAAGCAAGGGTAAGGGTAAGGGTATGAGTAAGGGTAAGGGTAAGGGTAAGCTTAAGGGTAAAAGCAAGGGTAAGGGTAAGGGTAAGGGTAAGGGTAAGGGTAAGTTTAAGGGTAAGGGTAAGGGTAAGGGTAAGGGTAAGCTTAAGGGTAGAAGCAAGGGTAAGGGTAAGGGTAAGGGTAAGGGTAAGGGTAAGGGTAAGGGTAAGGGTAAGGGTAAGGGTAAGGGTAAGGGTAAGGGTAAGGGTAAAAGTAAGGGTAAGGGTAAGCTTAAGGGTAAAAGCAAGGGTAAGGGTAAGGGTAAGGATAAGGGTAAGGGTAAGGGTAAGGGTAAGGGTAAGGGTAAAGGTAAGGGTAAGCCTAAGGGTAAAAGCAAGGGTAAGGGTAAGGGTAAGGGTAAAGGTAAGGGTAAGCCTAAGGGTAAAAGCAAGGGTAAGGGTAAGGGTAAGGGTAAGGGTAAGGGTAAGGGTAAGGGTAAGGGTAAAGGTAAGGGTAAGCCTAAGGGTAAAAGCAAGGGTAAGGGTAAGGGTAAGGTTAAGGGTAAGGGTAAGGGTAAGGGTAAGGGTAAGGGTAAGGGTAAGCTCTAGGGTAAAAGCAAGGGTAAGGGTAAGGGTAAGGGTAAGGGTAAGGGTAAGGGTAAGGGTAAGCTTAAGGGTAAAAGCAAGGGTAAGGGTAAGGGTAAGGGTAAGGGTAAGGGTAAGGGTAAGGGTAAGGGTAAGGGTAAGGGTAAGGGTAAGGGTAAGGGTAAGGGTAAGGGTAAGCTTAAGGGTAAGGGTAAGGGTAAGGGTAAGGGTAACTTAAGGGTAAAAGCAAGGGTAAGGGTAAGGGTAAGGGAAATGGTAAGGGTAAGGGTAAGGGTAAGGGTAAGGGTAAGCTTAAGGGTAAAAGCAAGAGTAAGGGTAAGGGTAAGGGTAAGGGTAAGGGTAAGGGTAAGGGTAAGCTTAAGGGTAAAAGCAAGGGTAAGGGTAAGGGTAAGCTTAAGCGTAAAAGCAAGGGTAAGGGTAAGGGTAAGTGTAAGGGTAAGGGTAAGGGTGAGGGTAAGGGTAAGGGTAAGGGTAAGGGTAAGCTTAAGAGTAAAAGCAAGGGTAAGGGTAAGGGTAAGGGCAAGGGTAAGGGTAAAGGTAAGGGTAAGGGTAAGCTTAAGGGTAAAAGCAAGGGTAAGGGTAAGGGTAAGCTTAAGGGTAAAAGCAAGGGTAAGGGTAAGGGTAAGGGTAGGGGTCAGGGTAAAGGTAAGGGTGAGCCTAAGGGTAAAAGCAAGGGTAAGGATAAGGGTAAGGGTAAGGGTAAGGGTAAGGGTAAGGGTAAGGGTAAGGGTGAGGGTAAGGGTGAGCTTAAGGGTAAAAGCAAGGGTAAGGGTGAGGGTAAGGGTAAGGGTAAGGGTAAGGGTAAGGGTAAGGGTAAGGGTAAGCTTAAGGGTAAGGGTAAGGGTAAGGGTAAGGGTAAGCTTAAGGGTAAAAGCAAGGGTAAGGGTAAGGGTAAGGGTAAGGGTAAGGGTAAGGGTAAGGGTAAGCTTAAGGGTAAAAGCAAGGGTAAGGGTAAGGGTAAGGGTAAGGGTAAGGGTAAGGGTCAGGGTAAGGGTAAGGGTAAGGGTAAGGGTAAGGGTTAGGGTAAGGGTAAGCTTAAGGGTAAAAGCAAGGGTAAGGGTAAGGGTAAGGGTAAGGGTAAGGGTAAAGGTAAGGGTTAGCCTAAGGGTAAAAGCAAGGGTAAGGGTAAGGGTAAGGGTAAGGGTAAGGGTAAGGGTAAGGGTAAGGGTAAGGGTAAGGGTAAGGGTAAGGGTAAGGGTAAGGGTAAGGGTAAGGGTAAGGGTAAGGGTAAGCTTAAGGGTAAAAGCAAGGGTAAGGGTAAGGGTAAGGGTAAGGGTAAGGGTAAGGGTAAAGGTAAGGGTTAGCCTAAGGTAAAAGCAAGGGTAAGGGTAAGGGTAAGGGTAAGGGTAAGGGTAAGGGTAAGGGTAAGGGTAAGGGTAAGGGTAAGGGTCAGGGTAAGGGTAAGGGTAAGGGTAAGGGTAAGGGTAAGGGTAAGGGTAAGGGTTAGGGTAAGGGTAAGCTTAAGGGTAAAAGCAAGGGTAAGGGTAAGGGTAAGGGTAAGGGTAAGGGTAAGGGTAAGGGTAAGGGTAAGGGTAAGGGTAAGGGTAAGGGTAAGGGTAAGCTTAAGGGTAAAAGCAAGGGTAAGGGTAAGGGTAAGGGTAAGGGTAAGGGTAAGGGTAAGGGTAAGGGTAAGGGTAAGGGTAAGGGTAAGCTTGAGGGTAAAAGCAAGGGTAAGGGTAAGGGTAAGGGTAAGGGTAAGGGTAAGGGTAAGGGTAAGGGTAAGCTTAAGGGTAAAAGCAAGGGTAAGGGTAAGGGTAAGGGTAAGGGTAAGGGTAAAGGTAAGGGTAAGCCTAAGGGTAAAAGCAAGGGTAAGGGTGAGGGTAAGGGTAAGGGTAAGGGTAAAAGCAAGGGCAAGGGTAAGGGTAAGGGTAAGGGTAAGGGTAAGAGCAAGGGTAAGGGTAAGGGTAAGGGTAAGCTTAAGGGTAAAAGCAAGGGTAAGGGTAAGGGTAAGGGTAAGGGTAAGGGTAAGGGTAAGGGTAAGGGTAAGCTTAAGGGTAAAAGCAAGGGTAAGGGTAAGGGTAAGGGTAAGGGTAAGGGTAAAGGTAAGGGTAAGCCTAAGGGTAAAAGCAAGGGTAAGGGTGAGGGTAAGGGTAAGGGTATAGGTAAGGGTAAGGGTAAGGGTAAGGGTAAGGGTAAGGGTAAGGGTAAGGGTAAGGGTAAGGGTAAGGGTAAGGGTAAGGGTAAGGGTAAGGGTAAGGGTAAGGGTAAGGGTAAGGGTAAGGGTAAGGGTAAGGGCAAGGGTAAGGGTAAGGGTAGGTGTAAGGGTAAGGGTAAGGGTAAGGGTAAAGGTAAGGGTAAGCCTAAGGGTAAAAGCAAGGGCAAGGGTAAGGGTAAGGGTAAGGGTAAGGGTAAGGGTAAGGGTAAGGATAAGGGTAAGGGTAAGCTTAAGGGTAAAAGCAAGGGTAAGGGTAAGGGTAAGGGTAAGGGTAAGTGTAAGGGTAAGGGTAAGGGTAAGGGTAAGGGTTAGCTTAAGGGTAAAAGCAAGGGTAAGGGTAAGGGTAAGGGTAAGGGTAAGGGTAAGGGTAAAGGTAAGGGTAAGGGTAAGGGTAAGGGTAAGGGTAATCTTAAGGGTAAAAGCAAGGGTAAGGGTAATGGTAAGGGTAAGGGTAAGGGTAAGGGTAAGGGTAAGGGTAAGGGTAAGGGTAAGGGTAAGGGTAAGGGTAAGGGTAAGGGTAAAGGTAAGGGTAAGCCTAAGGGTAAAAGCAAGGGTAAGGGTAAGGGTAAGGGTAAGGGTAAGGGTAAGGGTAAGGGTAAGGGTAAGGGTAAGGGTAAGGGTAAGGGTAAGGGTAAGGGTAAGGGTAAGGGTAAGGGTAAGGGTAAGGGTAAGGGTAAGGGTAAGGGTAAGGGTAAGGGTAAGGGTAAGGGTAAGCTTAAGGGTAAAAGCAAGGGTAAGGGTAAGGGTAAGGGTAAGGGTAAGCCTAAGGGTAAAAGCAAGGGTAAGGGTAAGGGTAAGGGTAAGGGTAAGGGTAAGCTTAAGGGTAAAAGCAAGGGTAAGGGTGAGGGTAAGGGTAAGGGTAAGGGTAAGGGTAAGGGTAAGCTTAAGGGTAAAAGCAAGGGTAAGGGTAAGGGTAAGGGTAAGGGTAAGGGTAAGGGTAAAGGTAAGGGTAAGCCTAAGGGTAAAAGCAAGGGTAAGGGTAAGGGTAAGGGTAAGGGTAAGGGTAAGGGTAAGGGTAAGCTTAAGGGTAAAAGCAAGGGTAAGGGTAAGGGTAAGGGTAAGGGTAAGGGTAATGGTAAGGGTAAGCTTAAGGGTAAAAGCAAGGGTGAGGGCAAGGGTAAGGGTAAGGGTAAGGGTAAGGGTAAGGGTAAGGGTAAGGGTAAGGGTAAGGGTAAGGGTAAGGGTAAGCTTAAGGGTAAAAGCAAGGGTAAGGGTAAGGGTAAGGGTAAGGGTAAGGGTAAGGGTAAGGGTAAGAGTAAGCTTAAGGGTAAAAGAAAGGGTAAGGGTAAGGGTAAGGGTAAGGGTAAGGGTAAGGGTAAGGGTAAGCTTAAGGGTAAAAGCAAGGGTAAGGGTGAGGGTAAGCTTAAGGGTAAAAGCAATGGTAAGGGTAAGGGTAAGGGTAAGGGTAAGGGTAAGGGTAAGGGTAAGGGTAAGGGTAAGAGTAAGGGTAAGGGTAAGCTAAAGGGTAAAAGCAAGGGTAAGGGTAAGGGTAAGGGTGAGGGTAAGGGTAAGGGTAAGGGTAAAGGTAAGGGTAAGCCTAAGGGTAAAAGCAAGGGTAAGGGTAAGGGTAAGGCAAAGGGTAAGGCTAAGGGTAAGGGTACGGGTAAGGGTAAGGGTAAGGGTAAGCTTAAGGGTAAAAGCAAGGGTAAGGGTAAGGGTAAGGGTAAGGGTAAGGGTAAGGGTAAGGGTAAGCTTAAGGGTAAGGGTAAGGGTAAGGGTAAGGTTAAGCTTAAGGGTAAGAGCAAGGGTAAGGGTAAGGGTAAGGGTAAGGGTAAGGGTAAGGGTAAGGGTAAGCTTAAGGGTAAAAGCAAGGGTAAGGGTAAGGGTAAGGGTAAGGGTAGAGGTAAGGGTAAGGGTAAAGGTAAGGGTAAGCCTAAGGTAAAAGCAAGGGTAAGGGTAAGAGTAAGGGTAAGGGTAAGGGTAATGGTAAGGGTAAGGGTAAGGGTAAGGGTGAGGGTAAGGGTAAGGGTAAGGGTAAGGGTAAGCTTAAGGGTAAAAGCAAGGGTAAGGGTAAGGGTAAGGGTAAGGGTAAAGGTAAGGGTAAGCCTAAGGGTAAAAGCAAGGGTAAGGGTAAGGGTAAGGGTAAGGGTAAGGGTAAGGGTAAGGGTAAGGGTAAGGGTAAGGGTAAGGGTAAGGGTAAGGGTAAGGGTAAGGGTAAGGGTAAGGGTAAGGGTAAGGGTAAGGGTAAGGGTAAGCTTAAGGGTAAAAGCAAGGGTAAGGGTAAGGGTAAGGGTAAGGGTAAGCCTAAGGGTAAAAGCAAGGGTAAGGGTAAGGGTAAGGGTAAGGGTAAGGGTAAGCTTAAGGGTAAAAGCAAGGGTAAGGGTGAGGGTAAGGGTAAGGGTAAGGGTAAGGGTAAGGGTAAGCTTAAGGGTAAAAGCAAGGGTAAGGGTAAGGGTAAGGGTAAGGGTAAGGGTAAGGGTAAAGGTAAGGGTAAGCCTAAGGGTAAAAGCAAGGGTAAGGGTAAGGGTAAGGGTAAGGGTAAGGGTAAGGGTAAGGGTAAGCTTAAGGGTAAAAGCAAGGGTAAGGGTAAGGGTAAGGGTAAGGGTAAGGGTAATGGTAAGGGTAAGCTTAAGGGTAAAAGCAAGGGTGAGGGCAAGGGTAAGGGTAAGGGTAAGGGTAAGGGTAAGGGTAAGGGTAAGGGTAAGGGTAAGGGTAAGGGTAAGCTTAAGGGTAAAAGCAAGGGTAAGGGTAAGGGTAAGGGTAAGGGTAAGGGTAAGGGTAAGGGTAAGAGTAAGCTTAAGGGTAAAAGAAAGGGTAAGGGTAAGGGTAAGGGTAAGGGTAAGGGTAAGGGTAAGGGTAAGCTTAAGGGTAAAAGCAAGGGTAAGGGTGAGGGTAAGCTTAAGGGTAAAAGCAATGGTAAGGGTAAGGGTAAGGGTAAGGGTAAGGGTAAGGGTAAGGGTAAGGGTAAGGGTAAGAGTAAGGGTAAGGGTAAGCTAAAGGGTAAAAGCAAGGGTAAGGGTAAGGGTAAGGGTGAGGGTAAGGGTAAGGGTAAGGGTAAAGGTAAGGGTAAGCCTAAGGGTAAAAGCAAGGGTAAGGGTAAGGGTAAGGCAAAGGGTAAGGGTAAGGGTAAGGGTACGGGTAAGGGTAAGGGTAAGGGTAAGCTTAAGGGTAAAAGCAAGGGTAAGGGTAAGGGTAAGGGTAAGGGTAAGGGTAAGGGTAAGGGTAAGCTTAAGGGTAAGGGTAAGGGTAAGGGTAAGGTTAAGCTTAAGGGTAAGAGCAAGGGTAAGGGTAAGGGTAAGGGTAAGGGTAAGGGTAAGGGTAAGGGTAAGCTTAAGGGTAAAAGCAAGGGTAAGGGTAAGGGTAAGGGTAAGGGTAGAGGTAAGGGTAAGGGTAAAGGTAAGGGTAAGCCTAAGGTAAAAGCAAGGGTAAGGGTAAGAGTAAGGGTAAGGGTAAGGGTAATGGTAAGGGTAAGGGTAAGGGTAAGGGTGAGGGTAAGGGTAAGGGTAAGGGTAAGGGTAAGCTTAAGGGTAAAAGCAAGGGTAAGGGTAAGGGTAAGGGTAAGGGTAAGGGTAAGGGTAAAGGTAAGGGTAAGGGTAAGCTTAAGGGTAAAAGCAAGGGTAAGGGTAAGGGTAAGGGTAAGGGTAAGGGTAAGGGTAAGGGTAAGAGTAAACTTAAGGGTAAAAGCAAGGGTAAGGGTAAGGGTGAGAATAAGAATAAGGGTAAGGGTAAGGGTAAGGGTAAGGGTAAGAGTAAGGGTAAGGGTAAGGGTAAGAGTAAAGGTAAGGGTAAGGGTAAGGGTAAGGGTTAGGGTTAGGGTAAGGGTAAGGGTAAGGGTAAGGGTAAGGGTTAGGGTAAGGGTAGGGGTAAAGGTAAGCTTAAGGGTAAAAGCAAGGGTAAGGGTAAGGGTAAGGGTAAGGGTAAGGGTAAGGGTAAGGGTAAGGGTAAGGATAAAGGTAAGGGTAAGCCTAAGGGTAAAAGCAAGGGTAAGGGTAAGGGTAAGGGTAAGGGTAAGGGTAAGGGTAACGTAAGGGTAAGAGTAAGGGTAAGGGTAAGGGTAAGGGTAAGGGTAAAGGTAAGGCTAAGGGTAAGGGTAAGGGTAAGGGTAAGGGTAAGGGTAAGCTTAAGGGTAAAAGCAAGGGTAAGGGTAAGGGTAAGGGTAAGGGTAAGGGTTAGCTTAAGGGTAAAAGCAAGGGTAAGGGTAAGGGTAAGGGTAAGGGTAAGGGTGAGGGTAAGTGTAAGGGTAAGCTTAAGGGTAAGGGTAAGGGTAAGGGTAAGGGTAAGCTTAAGGGTAAAAGCAAGGGTAAGGGTAAGGGTAAGGGTAAGGGTAAGGGTAAGGGTAAGGGTAAGGGTAAGCTTAAGGGTAAAAGCAAGGGTAAGGGTAAGGGTAAGGGTAAGGGTAAGGGTAAGGGTAAGGGTAAGGGTAAGCTTAAGGGTAAAAGCAAGGGTAAGGGTAAGGGTAAGGGTAAGGGTAAGGGTAAGGGTAAGGGTAAGGGTAAGGGTAAGGGTAAGGGTAAGGGTAAGGGTAAGGGTAAGGGTAAGGGTAAGGGTAAGGGTAAGGGTAAGTGTAAGGGTAAGGGTAAGCTTAAGGGTAAAAGCAAGGGTAAGGGTAAGGGTAAGCTTAAGGGTAAAAGCAAGGGTAAGGGTAAGGGTAAGGGTAAGGGTAAGGGTAAGGGTAAGGGTAAGGGTAAGGGTAAGGGTAAGGGTAAGGGTAAGCTTAAGGGTAAAAGTAAGGGTAAGGGTAAGGGTAAGGGTAAGGGTAAGGGTAAGGGTAAGGGTAAAGGTAAGGGTAAGGGTAAGGGTAAGGGTAAGGGTTAGCTTAAGGGTAGGGGTAAGGGTAAGGGTAAGGGTAAGCTTAAGGGTAAAAGCAAGGGTAAGGGTAAAGGTAAGGGTAAGGGTAAGGGTAAGGGTAAGGGTTAGGGTAAGGGTAAGCTTAAGGGTAAAAGCAAGGGTAAGGGTAAGGGTAAGGGTAAGGGTAAGGGTAAGGGTAAGGGTAAGGGTAAGGGTAGGGGTAAAGGTAAGGGTAAGCCTTAGGGTAAAAGCAAGGGTAAGGGTAAGGGTAAGGGTAAGGGTAAGGGTAAGGGTAAGGGTAAGGGTAAGGGTAAGGGTAAGGGTGAGGGTAAGAGTAAGGGTAAGGGTAAGGGTAAGGGTAAGCTTAAGGGTAAAAGGAAGGGTAAGGGTAAGGGTAAGGGTAAGGGTAAGGGTAAGGGTAAGGGTAAGGGTGAGGGTAAGGGTAAGGGTAAGCTTAAGGGTAAAAGCAAGGGTAAGGGTAAGGGTGAGGGTAGGGGTAAGGGTAAGCTTAAGGGTAAGGGTAAGGGTAAGGGTAAGGGTAAGCTTAAGGGTAAAAGCAAGGGTAAGGGTAAGGGTAAGGGTAAGGGTAAGGGTAAGGGTAAGGGTAAGGGTAAGGGTAAAGGTAAGGGTAAGCCTAAGGGTAAAAGCAAGGGTAAGGGTAAGGGTAAGGGTAAGGGTAAGGGTAAGGGTAAGGGTAAGGGTAAGGGTAAGGGTAAGGGTAAGGGTAAGGGTAAGGATAAGGGTAAGGGTAAGGGTAAGGGTAAGGGTAAGCTTAAGGGTAAAAGCAAGGGTAAGGGTAAGGGTAAGGGTAAGGGTAAGGGTAAGGGTAAGGGTAAGGGTAAGGGTTAGGGTAAGGGTAAGGGTAAGCTTAAGGGTAAAAGCAAGGGTAAGGGTAAGGGTAAGGGTAAGGGTAAGGGTAAGGGTAAGGGTAAGGGTAAGGGTAAGGGTAAGGGTAAGGGTAAGGATAAGCTTAAGGGTAAGGGTAAGGGTAAGGGTAAGGGTAAGCTTAAGGGTAAAAGCAAGGGTAAGGGTAAGGGTAAGGGTAAGGGTAAGGGTAAGGGTAAGGGTAAGGGTAAGCTTAAGGGTAAAAGCAAGGGTAAGGGTAAAAGCAAGGGTAAGGGTAAGGGTAAGGGTAAGGGTGAGGGTAAGGGTAAGGGTTAGGGTAAGGGTAAGGGTAAGGGTAAGGGTAAGGGTAAGGGTAAGGGTAAGGGTAAGCTTAAGGGTAAAAGCAAGGGTAAGGGTAAGTGTAAGTGTAAGGGTAAGGGTAAGGGTAAGGGTAAGGGTAAGGGTAAGGGTAAAGGTAAGGGTAAGCCTAAGGGTAAAAGCAAGGGTGAGGGTAAGGGTAAGGGTAAGGGTAAGGGTAAGGGTAAGGGTAACGGTAAGCTTAAGGGTAAAAGCAAGGGTAAGGGTAAGGGTAAGGGTAAGGGTAAGGGTAAGGGTAAGGGTAAGGGTAAGGGTAAGGGTAAGGGTAAGGGTAAGCTCAAGGGTGAAAGCAAGGGTAAGGGTAAGGGTAAGGGTAAGGGTAAGGGTAAGGGTAAGCTTAAGGGTAAAAGCAAGGGTAAGGGTAAGGGTAAGGGTAAGGGTAATGGTAACGGTAAGGGTAAGGGTAAGGGTGAAGGTAAGGGTAAGCCTAAGGGTAAAAGCAAGGGTAAGGGTAAGGGTAAGGGTAAGGGTAAGGGTAAGGGTAAGGGTAAGGGTTAGCTTAAGGGTAAGGGTAAGGGTAAGGGTAAGGGTAAGCTTAAGGGTAAAAGCAAGGGTAAGGGTAAGGGTAAGGGTAAGGCTAAGGGTAAGGGTAAGGGTTAGGGTAAGGGTAAGCTTAAGGGTAAAAGCAAGGGTAAGGGTAAGGGTAAGGGTAAGGGTAAGGGTAAGGGTAAGGGTAAGGGTAAGGGTAAGGGTAGGGGTAAAGGTAAGGGTAAGCCTAAGGGTAAAAGCAAGGGTAAGGGTAAGGGTAAGAGTAAGGGTAAGGGTAAGGGTAAGGGTAAGGGTAAGGGTAAGGGTAAGGGTGAGGGTAAGGGTAAGGGTAAGGGTAAGGGTAAGCTTAAGGGTAAAAGCAAGGGTAAGGGTTAGAGTAAGGGTAAGGGTAAGGGTAAGGGTGAGGGTAAGGGTAAGGGTAAGCTTAAGGGTAAAAGCAAGGGTAAGGGTAAGGGTGCGGGTAAGGGTAAGGGTAAGCTTAAGGGTAAGGGTAAGGGTAATGGTAAGGGTAAGCTTAAGGGTAAAAGCAAGGGTAAGGGTAAGGGTAAGGGTAAGGGTAAGGGTAAGGGTAAGGGTAAGGGTAAGGGTAAAGGTAGGGGTAAGCCTAAGGGTAAAAGCAAGGGTAAGGGTAAGGGTAAGGGTAAGGGTAAGGGTAAGGGTAAGGGTAAGGGTAAGGGTAAGGGTAAGGGTAAGGGTAAGGGTAAGGGTAGGGTAAGGGTAAGGGGTAAGGGTAAGGGTAAGCTTAAGGGTAAAAGCAAGGGTAAGGGTAAGGGTAAGGGTAAGGGTAAGGGTAAGGGTAAGGGTAAGGGTAAGGGTAAGGGTAAGGGTAAGGGTAAGGGTAAGGGTAAGGGTAAGGGTAAGCTTAAGGGTAAAAGCAAGGGTAAGGGTAAGGGTAAGGGTAAGGGTAAGGGTAAGGGTAAGGGTAAGCTTAAGGGTAAGGGTAAGGGTAAGGGTAAGCTTAAGGGTAAAAGCAAGGGTAAGGGTAAGGGTAAGGGTAAGGGTGAGGGTAAGGGTAAGGGTAAGGGTAAGCTTAAGGGTAAAAGCAAGGGTAAGGGTAAAAGCAAGGGTAAGGGTAAGAGTAAGGGTGAGGGTAAGGGTAAGGGTAAGGTTAAGGGTAAGGGTAAGGGTAAGGGTAAGGGTAAGCTTAAGGGTAAAAGCAAGGGTAAGGGTAAGTGTAAGGGTAAGGGTAAGGGTAAGGGTAAGGGTAAAGGTAAGGGTAAGCCTAAGGGTAAAAGCAAGGGTGAGGGTAAGGGTAAGGGTAAGGGAAAGGGTAAGGGTAAGGGTAAGGGTAAGGGTAAGCTTAAGGGTAAAAGCAAGGGTAAGGGTAAGGGTAAGGGTAAGGGTAAGGGTAAGGGTAAGGGTAAGGGTAAGGGTAAGGGTAAGGGTAAGGGTAAGGGTAAGGGTAAGGGTAAGGGTAAGGGTAAGGGTAAGCTCAAGGGTGAAAGCAAGGGTAAGGGTAAGGGTAAGGGTAAGGGTAAGGGTAAGGGTAAGCTTAAGGGTAAAAGCAAGGGTAAGGGTAAGGGTAAGGGTAAGGGTAATGGTAAGTGTAAGGGTAAGGGTAAGGGTGAAGGTAAGGGTAAGCCTAAGGGTAAAAGCAAGGGTAAGGGTAAGGGTAAGGGTAAGGGTAAGGGTAACGGTAAGGGTAAGGGTAAGGGTAAGGGTAAGGGTAAGGGTAAGGGTAAGGGTAAGTTTAAGTGTATAAGCAAAGGTAAGGGTAAGGGTAAGGGTAAGGGTAAGGGTAAGCTTAAGGGTAAAAAGCAAGGGTAAGGGTAAGGGTAAGGGTAAGGGTAAGGGTAAGGGTAAGGGTAAGGGTAAGGGTAAGGGTAAGCTTAAGGGTAAAAGCAAGGGTAAGGGTAAGGGTAAGGGTGAGGGTAAGGGTAAGGGTAAGGGTAAGGGTAAGGGTAAGGGTAAGGGTAAGCTTAAGGGTAAAAGCAAGGGTAAGGGTAAGGGTAAGGGTAAGGGTAAGGGTAAGGGTAAGGGTAAGGGTAAGGGTAAAGGTAAGGGTAAGCCTGAGGGTAAAAGCAAGGGTAAGGTAAGGGTAAGGGTAAGGGTAAGGGTAAGGGTAAGGGTAAGGGTAAGGGAAAGGGTAAGGGTAAGGGTGAGGGTAAGGGTAAGGGTAAGGGTAAGGGTAAGCTTAAGGGTAAAAGCAAGGGTAAGGGTAAGGGTAAGGGTAAGGGTAAGGGTAAGGGTAAGGGTAAGGGTAAGGGTAAGGGTAAGGGTAAGGGTAAGGGTAAGCTTAAGGGTAAAAGCAAGGGTAAGGGTAAGGGTAAGGGTAAGGGTAAGATTAAGGGTAAAAGCAAGGGTAAGGGTAAGGGTAAGGTTAAGGGTAAAGGTAAGGGTAAGGGTAAGCTTAAGGGTAAAAGCAAGGGTAAGGGTAAGGGTAAGGGTTAGGGTAAGGATAAGGGTAAGGTAAGGGTAAGCTTAAGGGTAAGAGCAAGGGTAAGGGTAAGGGTAAGCTTAAGGGTAAAAGCAAGGGTAAGGGTAAGGGTAAGGGTAAGGGTACGGGTAAGGGTAAAGGTAAGGGTAAGCCTAAGGGTAAAAGCAAGGGTAAGGGTAAGGGTAAGGGTAAGGGTAAGGGTAAGGGTAAGGGTAAGGGTAAGGGTAAGGGTAAGGGTAAGCTTAAGGGTAAAAGCAAGGGTAAGGGTAAGGGTAAGGGTAAGGGTAAGGGTAAGGGTAAGGGTAAGGGTAAGGGTAAGGGTAAGGGTAAGGGTAAGCTTAAGGGTAAGGGTAAGGGTAAGGGTAAGGGTAAGCTTAAGGGTAAAAGCAAGGGTAAGGGTAAGTGTAAGGGTAAGGGTAAGGGTAAGGGTAAGGGTAAGGGTAAGGGTAAGGGTAAGCTTAAGGGTAAAAGCAAGGGTAAGGGTAAGGGTAAGGGTAAGGGTAAGGGTAAGGGTAAGGGTAAGGGTAAGGGTAAGGGTAAGGGTAAGGGTAAGCTTAAGGGTAAAAGCAAGGGTAAGGGTAAGGGTAAGGGTAAGGGTAAGGGTAAGGGTAAGGGTAAAGGTAAGGGTAAGCCTTAGGGTAAAAGCAAGGGTAAGGGTAAGGGTAAGGGTAAGGGTAAGGATAAGGGTAAGGGTAAGGGTAAGAATAAGGGTAAGGGTAAGGGTAAGGGTAAGGGTAAGGGTAAACTTAAGGGTGAAAGCAAGGGTGAGGGTAAGGGAAAGGGTAAGGGTAAGCCTAAGGGTAAAAGCAAGGGTAAGGGTAAGGGTAAGGGTGAGGGTAAGGGTAAGCGGGTAAAAGCAAGGGTAAGGGTAAGGGTAAGGATAAGGGTAAGGGTAAGGGTAAGGATAAGGGTAAGCTTAAGGGTAAAAGCAAGGGTAAGGGTAAGGGTAAGGGTAAGCGTAAGGGTAAGGGTAAGGGTAAGGGTAAATGTAAGGGTAAGCCTAAGGGTAAAAGCAAGGGTAAGGGTAAAGGTAAGGGTAAGGGTAAGGGTAAGGGTAAGGGTAAGGGTAAGGGTAAGGGTTAGAGTAAGCTTAATGGTAAAAGCAAGGGTAAGGGTAAGGGTAAGGGTAAGGGTAAGGGTAAGGGTAAGGGTAAGGGTAAGGGTGAGCTTAAGGGTAAAAGCAAGGGTAAAGGTAAGGGTAAGGGTAAGGGTGAGCTTAAGGGTAAAAGCAAGGGTAAGGGTAAGGGTAAGGGTAAGGGTAAGGGTAAGGGTAAGGGTAAGGGTAAGGGTAAGGGTAAGGGTAAGGGTAAGGGTAAGGGTAAAGGTAAGGGTAAGCCTAAGGGTAAAAGCAAAGGTAAGGGTGAGGGTAAGGGTAAGGGTAAGGGTAAGGGTAAGGGTAAGGGTAAGGGTAAGGGTAAGGGTAAGGGTAAGGGTAAGGGTAAGGGTAAGGGTAAGGGTAAGGGTAAGGGTAAGCTTAAGGGTAAAAGCAAGGGTAAGGGTAAGGGTAAGGGTAAGGGTAAGGGTAAGGGTAAGGGTAAGGGTAAGGGTGAGGGTAAGGGTAAGGGTAAGCTTAAGGGTAAGGGTAAGGGTAAGGGTAAGGGTAAGGGTAAGCTTAAGGGTAAAAGCAAGGGTAAGGGTAAGGGTAAGGGTAAGGGTAAGGGTAAGGGTAAGGGTAAGGGTAAGGGTAAGGGTAAGGGTAAGGGTAAAGGTAAGGGTAAGCCTAAGGGTAAAAGCAAGGGTAAGGGTAAGGGTAAGGGTAAGGGTAAGGGTAAGGGTAAGGGTAAGGGTAAGGGTAAGGGTAAGGGTAAGGGTAAGGGTAAGGGTAAGGGTAAGGGTAAGGGTAAGCTTAAGGGTAAAAGCAAGGGTAAGGGTAAGGGTAAGGGTAAGGGTAAGGGTAAGGGTAAGGGTAAGGGTAAGGGTAAGGGTAAGGGTAAGGGTAAGCTTAAGGGTAAAAGCAAGGGTAAGGGTAAGGGTAAGGGTAAGGGTAAGGGTAAGGGTAAGGGTAAGGGTAAGGGTAAGCTTAAGGGTAAGGGTAAGGGTAAGGGTAAGGGTAAGCTTAAGGGTAAAAGCAAGGGTAAGGGTAAGGGTAAGGGTAAGGGTTAGGGTAAGGGTAAGGGTAAGGGTAAGCTCAAGGGTAAAAGCAAGGGTAAGGGTAAAAGCAAGGGTAAGGGTAAGGGTAAGGGTGAGGGTAAGGGTAAGGGTAAGGGTAAGGGTAAGGGTAAGGGTAAGGGTAAGGGTAAGGGTAAGCTTAAGGGTAAAAGCAAGGGTAAGGGTTAGGGTAAGGATAAGGGTAAGGGTTAGGGTAAGGGTAAAGGTAAGGGTAAGCCTAAGGGTAAAAGCAAGGGTAAGGGTAAGGGTAAGGGTAAGGGTAAAAGCAAGGGTAAGGGTAAGGGTAAGGGTAAGGGTAAGGGTAAGGGTAAGGGTAAGGGTGAGGGTAAGGGTAAGGGTAAGGGTAAGCTTAAGGGTAAAAGCAAGGGTAAGGGTAAGGGTAAGGGTAAGGGTAAGGGTAAGGGTAACGGTAAGCTTAAGGGTAAAAGCAAGGGTAAGGGTAAGGGTAAGGGTAAGGGTAATGGTAAGGGTAAGGGTAAGGGTAAGGGTGAAGGTAAGGGTAAGCCTAAGGGTAAAAGCAAGGGTAAGGGTAAGGGTAAGGGTAAGGGTAAGGGTAAGGGTAAGGGTAAGCTTAAATGTATAAGCAAAGGTAAGGGTAAGGGTAAGGGTAAGGGTGAGGGTAAGCTTAAGGGTAAAAGCAAGGGTAACGGTAAGGGTAAGGGTAAGGGTAAGGGTAAGGGTAAGGGTAAGGGTAAGGGTAAGGGTAAGCTTAAGGGTAAAAGCAAGGGTAAGGGTAAGGGTAAGGGTGAGGGTAAGGGAAAGGGTAAGGGTAAGGGTAAGGGTAAGGGTAAGGGTAAGGGTAAGGGTAAGGGTAAGGGTAAGCTTAAGGGTAAAAGCAAGGGTAAGGGTAAGGGTAAGGGTAAGGGTAAGGGTAAGGGTAAGGGTAATGGTAAGGGTAAGGGTAAGGGTAAGGGTAAGCTTAAGGGTAAGGGTAAGGGTAAGGGTAAGGGTAAGCTTAAGGGTAAAAGCAAGGGTAAGGGTAAGTGTAAGGGTAAGGGTAAGGGTAAGGGTAAGGGTAAGGGTAAGGGTAAGGGTAAGCTTAAGGGTAAAAGCAAGGGTAAGGGTAATGGTAAGGGTAAGGGTAAGGGTAAGGGTAAGGGTAAGGGTAAGGGTAAGGGTAAGGGTAAGCTTTAGGGTAAGGGTAAGGGTAAGCCTAAGGGTAAAAGCAAGGGTAAGGGTAAGGGTAAGGGTGACGGTAAGGGTAAGCTTAAGGGTAAAAGCAAGGGTAAGGGTAAGGGTTAGGGTAAGGGTAAGGGTAAGGCTAAGGGTAAGCTTAAGGGTAAAAGCAAGGGTAAGGGTAAGGGTAAGGGTAAGGGTAAGGGTAAGGGTAAGGGTGAGGGTAAGGGTAAGGGTAAAGGTAAGGGTAAGCCTAAGGGTAAAAGCAAGGGTAAGGGTAAAGGTAAGGGTAGGGGTAAGGGTAAGGGTAAGGGTAAGGGTAAGGGTAAGGGTAAGGGTAAGGGTAAGGGTAAGGGTTAGAGTAAGCTTAATGGTAAAAGCAAGGGTAAGGGTAAGGGTAAGGGTAAGGGTAAGGGTAAGGGTAAGGGTAAGGGTGAGCTTAAGGGTAAAAGCAAGGGTGAAGGTAAGGGTAAGGGTAAGGGTAAGAGTAAGGGTAAGGGTAAGGGTAAGCTTAAGGGTAAAAGCAAGGGTAAGGGTAAGGGTGAGGGTAAGGGTAAGGGTAAGGGTAAGGGTAAGGGTGAGGGTAAGGGTAAGGGTAAGCTTAAGGGTAAAAGCAAGGGTAAGGGTAAGGGTAAGGGTAAGGGTAAGGGTAAGGGTAAGGGTGAGGGTAAAGGTAAGGGTAAGCCTAAGGGTAAAAGCAAGGGTAAGGGTAAGGGTAAGGGTAAGGGTAAGGGTAAGGGTAAGGGTAAAGGTAAGGGTAAGGGTAAGGGTAAGGGTAAGGGTAAGGGTAAGGGTAAGGGTAAGGGTAAGGGTAAGGGTAAGGGTAAGGGTAAGGGTAAGGGTAAGGAAAGGGTAAGGGTAAGGGTAAGGGTAAGGTTAAGGGTAAGGGTAAGGGTAACGGTAAGGGTAAGTGTAAGGGTAAAATTAAGGGTAAAAGCAAGGGTAAGGGTAAGGGTAAGGGTGAGCCTAAGGGTAAAAGCAAGGGTAAGGGTGAGGGTAAGGGTAAGCTTAAGGGTAAAAGCAAGGGTAAGGGTAAGGGTAAGGGTAAGAGTAAGGGTAAGGGTAAGGGTAAGGGTAAGGGTAAGGGTAAGGGTAAGGGTAAGGGTAAGCTTAAGGGTGAAAGCAAGGGTAAGGGTAAGGGTAAGGGTAAGGGTAAGGGTAAGGGTAAGCTTAAGGGTAAAAGCAAGGGTAAGGGTAAGGGTAAGGGTAAGGGTAATGGTAAGTGTTAGGGTAAGGGTAAGGGTGAAGGTAAGGGTAAGCCTAAGGGTAAAAGCAAGGGTAAGGGTAAGGGTAAGGGTAAGGGTAAGGGTAACGGTAAGGGTAAGGGTAAGGGTAAGGGTAAGGGTAAGGGTAAGGGTAAGGGTAAGTTTAAGTGTATAAGCAAAGGTAAGGGTAAGGGTAAGGGTAAGGGTAAGGGTAAGCTTAAGGGTAAAAGCAAGGGTAAGGGTAAGGGTAAGGGTAAGGGTAAGGTTAAGGGTAAGGGTAAGGGTAAGGGTAAGGGTAAGGGTAAGGGTAAGCTTAAGGGTAAAAGCAAGGGTAAGGGTAAGGGTAAGGGTGAGGGTAAGGGTAAGGGTAAGGGTAAGGGTAAGGGTAAGGGTAAGCTTAAGGGTAAAAGCAAGGGTAAGAGTAAGGGTAAGGGTAAGGGTAAGGGTAAGGGTAAGGGTAAGGGTAAGGGTAAAGGTAAGGGTAAGCCTGAGGGTAAAAGCAAGGGTAAGGGTAAGGGTAAGGGTAAGGGTAAGGGTAAGGGTAAGGGTAAGGGTAAGGGAAAGGGTAAGGGTAAGGGTGAGGGTAAGGGTAAGGGTAAGGGTAAGGGTAAGGGTAAGCTTAAGGGTAAAAGCAAGGGTAAGGGTAAGGGTAAGGGTAAGGGTAAGGGTAAGGGTAAGGGTAAGGGTAAGGGTAAGGGTAAGGGTAAGGGTAAGGGTAAGGGTAAGCTTAAGGGTAAAAGCAAGGGTAAGGGTAAGGGTAAGGGTAAGGGTAAGATTAAGGGTAAAAGCAAGGGTAAGGGTAAGGGTAAGGTTAAGGGTAAGGGTAAGGGTAAGGGTAAGCTTAAGGGTAAAAGCAAGGGTAAGGGTAAGGGTAAGGGTTAGGGTAAGGGTAAGGGTAAGGTAAGGGTAAGCTTAAGGGTAAGAGCAAGGGTAGGGGTAAGGGTAAGCTTAAGGGTAAAAGCAAGGGTAAGGGTAAGGGTAAGGGTAAGGGTAAGGGTAAGGGTAAGGGTAAGGGTAAGGGTAAGGGTAAGGGTAAGGGTAAGCTTAAGGGTAAAAGCAAGGGTAAGGGTAAGGGTAAGGGTAAGGGTACGGGTAAGGGTAAAGGTAAGGGTAAGCCTAAGGGTAAAAGCAAGGGTAAGGGTAAGGGTAAGGGTAAGGGTAAGGGTAAGGGTAAGGGTAAGGGTAAGGGTAAGGGTAAGGGTAAGGGTGAGGGTAAGCTTAAGGGTAAAAGCAAGGGTAAGGGTAAGGGTAAGGGTAAGGGTAAGGGTAAGGGTAAGGGTAAGGGTAAGGGTAAGGGTAAGGGTAAGGGTAAGGGTAAGCTTAAGGGTAAGGGTAAGGGTAAGGGTAAGGGTAAGCTTAAGGGTAAAAGCAAGGGTAAGGGTAAGTGTAAGGGTAAGGGTAAGGGTAAGGGTAAGGGTAAGGGTAAGGGTAAGGGTAAGCTTAAGGGTAAAAGCAAGGGTAAGGGTAAGGGTAAGGGTAAGGGTAAGGGTAAGGGTAAGGGTAAGGGTAAGGGTAAGGGTAAGCTTAAGGGTAAAAGCAAGGGTAAGGGTAAGGGTAAGGGTAAGGGTAAGGGTAAGGGTAAGGGTAAAGGTAAGGGTAAGCCTAAGGGTAAAAGCAAGGGTAAGGGTAAGGGTAAGGGTAAGGGTAAGGATAAGGGTAAGGGTAAGGGTAAGAATAAGGGTAAGGGTAAGGGTAAGGGTAAGGGTAAGGGTAAACTTAAGGGTGAAAGCAAGGGTAAGGGTAAGGGTAAGGGTTAGCCTAAGGGTAAAAGCAAGGGTAAGGGTAAGGGTAAGGGTAAGGGTAAGGGTAAGGGTAAGGGTAAAGGTAAGGGTAAGCCTAAGGGTAAAAGCAAGGGTAAGGGTAAGGGTAAGGGTAAGGGTAAGGGTAAGGGTAAGGGTAAGGGTAAGGGTAAGCTTAAGGGTAAAAGCAAGGGTAAGGGTAAGGGTAAGGGTAAGGGTAAGGGTAAGGGTAAGGGTAAGGGTAAGGGTAAGGGTAAGGGTAAGGGTAAGGGTAAAGGTAAGGGTAAGGGTAAGGGTAAGGGTAAGGGTAAGCTTAAGGGTGAAAGCAAGGGTAAGGGTAAGGGTAAGGGTAAGGGTAAGGGTAAGGGTAAGCTTAAGGGTAAAAGCAAGGGTAAGGGTAAGGGTAAGGGTAAGGGTAATGGTAAGTGTAAGGGTAAGGGTAAGGGTGAAGGTAAGGGTAAGCCTAAGGGTAAAAGCAAGGGTAAGGGTAAGGGTACGGGTAAGGATAAGGGTAACGGTAAGGGTAAGGGTAAGGGTAAGGGTAAGGGTAAGGGTAAGGGTAAGGGTAAGGGTAAGTTTAAGTGTATAAGCAAAGGTAAGGGTAAGGGTAAGGGTAAGGGTAAGGGTAAGCTTAAGGGTAAAAGCAAGGGTAAGGGTAAGGGTAAGGGTAAGGGTAAGGGTAAGGGTAAGGGTAAGGGTAAGGGTAAGGGTAAGGGTAAGGGTAAGCTTAAGGGTAAAAGCAAGGGTAAGGGTAAGGGTAAGGGTGAGGGTGAGGGTAAGGGTAAGGGTAAGGGTAAGGGTAAGGGTAAGCTTAAGGGTAAAAGCAAGGGTAAGGGTAAGGTAAGGGTAAGGGTAAGGGTAAGGGTAAGGGTAAGGGTAAAGGTAAGGGTAAGCCTGAGGGTAAAAGCAAGGGTAAGGGTAAGGGTAAGGGTAAGGGTAAGGGTAAGGGTAAGGGTAAGGGTAAGGGAAAGGGTAAGGGTAAGGGTGAGGGTAAGGGTAAGGGTAAGGGTAAGGGTAAGGGTAAGCTTAAGGGTAAAAGCAAGGGTAAGGGTAAGGGTAAGGGTAAGGGTAAGGGTAAGGGTAAGGGTATGGGTAAGGGTAAGGGTAAGGGTAAGGGTAAGGGTAAGGGTAAGCTTAATGGTAAAAGCAAGGGTAAGGGTAAGGGTAAGGGTAAGGGTAAGATTAAGGGTAAAAGCAAGGGTAAGGGTAAGGGTAAGGTTAAGGGTAAGGGTAAGGGTAAGGGTAAGCTTAAGGGTAAAAGCAAGGGTAAGGGTAAGGGTAAGGTTTAGGGTAAGGGTAAGGGTAAGGTAAGGGTAAGCTTAAGGGTAAGAGCAAGGGTAAGGGTAAGGGTAAGCTTAAGGGTAAAAGCAAGGGTAAGGGTAAGGGTAAGGGTAAGGGTAAGGGTAAGGGTAAGGGTAAGGGTAAGGGTAAGGGTAAGGGTAAGGGTAAGGGTAAGCTTAAGGGTAAAAGCAAGGGTAAGGGTAAGGGTAAGGGTAAGGGTACGGGTAAGGGTAAAGGTAAGGGTAAGCCTAAGGGTAAAAGCAAGGGTAAGGGTAAGGGTAAGGGTAAGGGTAAGGGTAAGGGTAAGGGTAAGGGTAAGGGTAAGGGTAAGGGTAAGTGTAAGGGTAAGGGTAAGGGTAAGCTTAAGGGTAAAAGCAAGGGTAAGGGTAAGGGTAAGGGTAAGGGTAAGGGTAAGGGTAAGGGTAAGCTTAAGGGTAAGGGTAAGGGTAAGGGTAAGGGTAAGCTTAAGGGTAAAAGCAAGGGTAAGGGTAAGTGTAAGGGTAAGGGTAAGGGTAAGGGTAAGGGTAAGGGTAAGGGTAAGGGTAAGGGTAAGCTTAAGGGTAAAAGCAAGGGTAAGGGTAAGGGTAAGGGTAAGGGTAAGGGTAAGGGTAAGGGTAAGGGTAAGGGTAAGGGTAAGGGTAAGCTTAAGGGTAAAAGCAAGGGTAAGGGTAAGGGTAAGGGTAAGGGTAAGGGTAAGGGTAAGGGTAAAGGTAAGGGTAAGCCTAAGGGTAAAAGCAAGGGTAAGGGTAAGGGTAAGGGTAAGGGTAAGGATAAGGGTAAGGGTAAGGGTAAGAATAAGGGTAAGGGTAAGGGTAAGGGTAAGGGTAAGGGTAAACTTAAGGGTGAAAGCAAGGGTAAGGGTAAGGGTAAGGGTAAAGGTAAGCCTAAGGGTAAAAGCAAGGGTAAGGGTAAGGGTAAGGGTGAGGGTAAGGGTAAGCTTAAGGGTAAAAGCAAGGGTAAGGGTAAGGGTAAGGGTAAGGGTAAGGGTAAGGATGAGGGTAAGCTTAAGGGTAAAAGCAAGGGTAAGGGTAAGGGTAAGGGTAAGGGTAAGGGTAAGGGTAAGGGTAAGGGTAAGGGTAAAGGTAAGGGTAAGCCTAAGGGTAAAAGCAAGGGTAAGGGTAAAGGTAAGGGTAAGGGTAAGGGTAAGGGTAAGGGTAAGGGTAAGGGTAAGGGTTAGAGTAAGCTTAATGGTAAAAGCAAGGGTAAGGGTAAGGGTAAGGGTAAGGGTAAGGGTAAGGGTAAGGGTAAGGGTGAGCTTAAGGGTAAAAGCAAGGGTAAAGGTAAGGGTAAGGGTAAGAGTGAGCTTAAGGGTAAAAGCAAGGGTAAGGGTAAGGGTAAGGGTAAGGGTAAGGGTAAGGGTAAGGGTAAGGGTAAGGGTAAGGGTAAGGGTAAGGGTAAGGGTAAGGGTAAAGGTAAGGGTAAGCCTAAGGGTAAAAGCAAAGGTAAGGGTAAGGGTAAGGGTAAGGGTAAGGGTAAGGGTAAGGGTAAGGGTAAGGGTAAGTGTAAGGGTTAGGGTAAGGGTAAGGGTAAGGGTAAGGGTAAGGGTAAGGGTAAGGGTAAGGGTAAGGGTAAGCTTAAGGGTAAAAGCAAGGGTAAGGGTAAGGGTAAGGGTAAGGGTAAGGGTAAGGGTAAGGGTAAGGGTAAGGGTAAGGGTAAGGGTGAGGGTAAGGGTAAGGGTAAGCTTAAGGGTAAGAATAAGGGTAAGGGTAAGGGTAAGCTTAAGGGTAAAAGCAAGGGTAAGGGTAAGGGTAAGGGTAAGGGTAAGGGTAAGGGTAAGGGTAAGGGTAAAGGTAAGGGTAAGCCTAAGGGTAAAAGCAAGGGTAAGGGTAAGGGTAAGGGTAAGGGTAAGGGTAAGGGTAAGGGTAAGGGTAAGGGTAAGGGTAAGGGTAAGGGTAAGCTTAAGGGTAAAAGCAAGGGTAAGGGTAAGGGTAAGGGTAAGGGTAAGGGTAAGGGTAAGGGTAAGGGTAAGGGTAAGGGTAAGGGTAAGGGTAAGGGTAAGGGTAAGGGTAAGGGTAAGCTTAAGGGTAAAAGCAAGGGTAAGGGTAAGGGTAAGGGTAAGGGTAAGGGTAAGGGTAAGGGTAAGGGTAAGGGTAAGGGTAAGCTTAAGGGTAAGGGTAAGGGTAAGGGTAAGGGTAAGCTTAAGGGTAAAAGCAAGGGTAAGGGTAAGGGTAAGGGTAAGGGTTAGGGTAAGGGTAAGGGTAAGGGTAAGCTTAAGGGTAAAAGCAAGGGTAAGGGTAAAAGCAAGGGTAAGGGTAAGGGTAAGGGTGAGGGTAAGGGTAAGGGTAAGGGTAAGGGTAAGGGTAAGGGTAAGGGTAAGGGTAAGGGTAAGGGTAAGGGTAAGGGTAAGGGTAAGCTTAAGGGTAAAAGCAAGGGTAAGGGTTAGGGTAAGGATAAGGGTAAGGGTTAGGGTAAGGGTAAAGGTAAGGGTAAGCCTAAGGGTAAAAGCAAGGGTAAGGGTAAGGGTAAGGGTAAGGGTAAGGGTAAGGGTAAGGGTAAGGGTAAGGGTAAGGGTAAGCTTAAGGGTAAAAGCAAGGGTAAGGGTAAGGGTAAGGGTAAGGGTAAGGGTAAGGGTAAGGGTAAGGGTAAGGGTGAGGGTAAGGGTAAGGGTAAGGGTAAGCTTAAGGGTAAAAGCAAGGGTAAGGGTAAGGGTAAGGGTAAGGGTAAGGGTAAGGGTAACGGTAAGCTTAAGGGTAAAAGCAAGGGTAAGGGTAAGGGTAAGGGTAAGGGTAATGGTAAGGGTAAGGGTAAGGGTAAGGGTGAAGGTAAGGGTAAGCCTAAGGGTAAAAGCAAGGGTAAGGGTAAGGGTAAGGGTAAGGGTAAGGGTAAGGGTAAGGGTAAGGGTAAGGGTAAGGGTAAGGGTAAGGGTAAGGGTAAGGGTAAGGGTAAGGGTAAGGGTAAGGGTAAGGGTAAGGGTAAGCTTAAATGTATAAGCAAAGGTAAGGGTAAGGGTAAGGGTAAGGGTGAGGGTAAGCTTAAGGGTAAAAGCAAGGGTAAGGGTAAGGGTAAGGGTAAGGGTAAGGGTAAGGGTAAGGGTAAGGGTAAGGGTAAGGGTAAGGGTAAGCTTAAGGGTAAAAGCAAGGGTAAGGGTAAGGGTAAGGGTGAGGGTAAGGGTAAGGGTAAGGGTAAGGGTAAGGGTAAGGGTAAGGGTAAGGGTAAGGGTAAGGGTAAGGGTAAGGGTAAGCTTAAGGGTAAAAGCAAGGGTAAGGGTAAGGGTAAGGGTAAGGGTAAGGGTAATGGTAAGGGTAAGGGTAAGGGTAAGGGTAAGCTTAAGGGTAAGGGTAAGGGTAAGGGTAAGGGTAAGGGTAAGCTTAAGGGTAAAAGCAAGGGTAAGGGTAAGTGTAAGGGTAAGGGTAAGGGTAAGGGTAAGGGTAAGGGTAAGGGTAAGGGTAAGGGTAAGGGTAAGCTTAAGGGTAAAAGCAAGGGTAAGGGTAATGGTAAGGGTAAGGGTAAGGGTAAGGGTAAGGGT
Source organism: Myrrha octodecimguttata (assembly GCA_958510865.1). Taxonomy (NCBI): domain Eukaryota; kingdom Metazoa; phylum Arthropoda; class Insecta; order Coleoptera; family Coccinellidae; genus Myrrha; species Myrrha octodecimguttata. The sequence continues at coordinate 33,656 of CAUEHS010000061.1, read as the reverse complement.
AAGGGTAAGGGTAAGGGTAAGCTTAAGGGTAAGGGTAAGCCTAAGGGTAAAAGCAAGGGTAAGGGTAAGGGTAAGGGTGACGGTAAGGGTAAGCTTAAGGGTAAAAGCAAGGGTAAGGGTAAGGGTAAGGGTAAGGGTAAGGGTAAGGCTAAGGGTAAGCTTAAGGGTAAAAGCAAGGGTAAGGGTAAGGGTAAGGGTAAGGGTAAGGGTAAGGGTAAGGGTAAGGGTAAGGGTAAGGGTAAAGGTAAGGGTAAGCCTAAGGGTAAAAGCAAGGGTAAGGGTAAAGGTAAGGGTAGGAGTAAGGGTAAGGGTAAGGGTAAGGGTAAGGGTAAGGGTAAGGGTAAGGGTTAGAGTAAGCTTAATGGTAAAAGCAAGGGTAAGGGTAAGGGTAAGGGTAAGGGTAAGGGTAAGGGTAAGGGTAAGGGTGAGCTTAAGGGTAAAAGCAAGGGTGAAGGTAAGGGTAAGGGTAAGGGTAAGAGTAAGGGTAAGGGTAAGGGTAAGCTTAAGGGTAAAAGCAAGGGTAAGGGTAAGGGTGAGGGTAAGGGTAAGGGTAAGGGTAAGGGTGAGGGTAAGGGTAAGGGTAAGCTTAAGGGTAAAAGCAACGGTAAGGGTAAGGGTAAGGGTAAGGGTAAGGGTAAGGGTAAGGGTAAGGGTGAGGGTAAAGGTAAGGGTAAGCCTAAGGGTAAAGGCAAGGGTAAGGGTAAGGGTAAGGGTAAGGGTAAGGGTAAAGGTAAGGGTAAAGGTAAGGGTAAGGGTAAGGGTAAGGGTAAGGGTAAGGGTAAGGGTAAGGGTAAGGGTAAGGGTAAGGGTAAGGGTAAGGGTAAGGGTAAGGGTAAGGGTAAGGGTAAGGGTAAGGGTAAGGGTAACGGTAAGGGTAAGTGTAAGGGTAAGCTTAAGGGTAAAAGCAAGGGTAAGGGTAAGGGTAAGGGTGAGCCTAAGGGTAAAAGCAAGGGTAAGGGTAAGGGTAAGGGTAAGCTTAAGGGTAAAAGAAAGGGTAAGGGTAAGGGTAAGGGTAAGGGTAAGGGTAATGGGAAGCTTAAGGGTTAAAGCAAGGGTAAGGGTAAGGGTAAGGGTAAGGGTAAGGGTAAAGGTAAGGGTAAGCCTAAGGGTAAAAGCAAGGGTAAGGGTAAGGGTAAGGGTAAGGGTAAGGGTAAGGGTAAAAGCAAGGGTGAGGGTAAGGGTAAGGGTAAGGGTAAGGGTAAGCTTGAGGGTGAAAGCAATGGTAAGGGTAAGGGTAAGGGTAAGGGTAAGGGTAAGGGTAAGGGTAAGCTTAAGGGTAAAAGCAAGGGTAAGGTTAAGGGTAAGGGTAAGGGTAAGGGTAAGGGTAAAGGTAAGGGTAAGCCTAAGGGTAAAAGCAAGGGTAAGGGTAAGGGTAAGGGTAAGGGTAAGGGTAAGGGTAAGGGTAAGGGTAAGGGTAAGGGTAAGGGTAAGGGTAAGGGTAAGGGTAAGGGTTAGGGTAAGCTTAAGGGTAAAAGCAAGTGTAAGGGTAAGGGTAAGGGTAAGCTTAAGGGTAAAAGCAAGGGTAAGGGTAAGGGTAAGGGAAAGGGTAAGGGTAAGGGTAAGGGTAAGGGTAAGGGTAAGCTTAAGGGTAAAAGCAAGGGTAAGGGTAAGGGTAAGGGTAAGGGTGAAGGTAAGGGTAAGGGTAAGGGTAAAGGTAAGCTTAAGGGTAAAAGCAAGGGTAAGGGTAAGGGTAAGGGTAAGGGTAAGGGTAAGGGTAAGGGTAAGGGTAAGGGTAAGGATAAAGGTAAGGGTAAGCCTAAGGGTAAAAGCAAGGGTAAGGGTAAGGGTAAGGGTAAGGGTAAGGGTAAGGGTAAGGGTAAGAGTAAGGGTAAGGGTAAGGGTAAGGGTAAGGGTAAGGGTAAGGGTAAGCTTAAGGGTAAAAGCAAGGGTAAGGGTAAGGGTGAGAATAAGAATGAGGGTAAGGGTAAGGGTAAGGGTAAGGGTAAGGGTAAGGGTAAGGGTAAGGGTAAGGGTAAAGGTAAGCTTAAGGGTAAAAGCAAGGGTAAGGGTAAGGGTAAGGGTAAGGGTAAGGGTAAGGGTAAGGGTAAGGGTAAGGGTAAGGATAAAGGTAAGGGTAAGCCTAAGGGTAAAAGCAAGGGTAAGGGTAAGGGTAAGGGTAAGGGTAAGGGTAAGGGTAAGGGTAAGGGTAAGGGTAAGAGTAAGGGTAAGGGTAAGGGTAAGGGTAAGGGTAAGGGTAAGGGAAAGGGTAAGCTTAAGGGTAAAAGCAAGGGTAAGGGTAAGGGTAAGGGTAAGGGTAAGGGTAAGGGTAAGGGTAAGGGTAAGCTTAAGGGTAAAAGCAAGGGTAAGGGTAAGGGTAAGGGTAAGGATAAGGGTAAGGGTAAGGGTAAGGGTAAGGGTAAGGGTAAGCTTAAGGGTAAGGGTGAGGGTAAGGGTAAGGGTAAGCTTAAGGGTAAAAGCAAGGGTAAGGGTAAGGGTAAGGGTAAGAGTAAGGGTAAGGGTAAGGGTAAGGGTAAGCTTAAGGGTAAAAGCAAGGGTAAGGGTAAGGGTAAGGGTAAGGGTAAGGGTAAGGGTAAGCTTAAGGGTAAAAGCAAGGGTAAGGGCAAGGGTAAGGGTAAGGGTAAGGGTAAGGGTAAGGGTAAGGGTAAGGGTAAGGGTAAGGGTAAGCTTAAGGGTAAAAGCAAGGGTAAGGGTAAGGGTAAGCTTAAGGGTAAAAGCAAGGGTAAGGGTAAGGGTAAGGGTAAGGGTAAGGGTAAGGGTAAGGGTAAGGGTAAGGGTAAGGGTAAGGGTAAGGGTAAGGGTAAGGGTAAGCTTAAGGGTAAAAGCAATGGTTAGGGTAAGGGTAAGGGTAAGGGTGAATGTAATTGTAAGGGTAAGGGTAAAGGTAAGGGTAAGCCTAAGGGTAAAAGCAAGGGTAAGGGTAAGGGTAAGGGTAAGGGTAGGGGTAAGGGTAAGGGTAAGGGTAAGGGTAAGGGTAAGGGTAAGCTTAAGGGTAAAAGCAAGGGTAAGGGTAAGGGTAAGGGTAAGGGTAAGGGTAAGGGTAAGGGTAAGGGTAAGCTTAAGGGTAAAAGCAAGGGTATGGGTAAGGGTAAGGCTAAGGGTAAGGGTAAGGGTAAGGGTAAGGGTAAGCTTAAGGGTAAAAGCAAGGGTAAGGGTAAGGGTAAGGGTAAGGGTAAGGGTAAGGGTAAGGGTAAGGGTAAGGGTAAGGGTAAGGGTAAGCTTAAGGGTAAAAGCAAGGGTAAGGGTAAGGGTAAGGGTAAGGGTAAGGGTAAGGGTAAGGGTAAGGGTAAAGGTAAGGGTAAGCCTAAGGGTTAAAGCAAGGGTAAGGGTAAGGGTAAGGGTAAGGGTAAGGGTAAGGGTAAGGGTAAGGGTAAGGGTAAGGGTAAGGGTAAGGGTAAGGGTAAGGGTAAGGGTAAGCTTAAGGGTAAAAGCAAGGGTAAGGGTAAGGGTAAGGGTAAGCTTAAGGGTAAAAGCAAGGGTAAGGGTAAGGGTAAGGGTAAGGGTAAGAGTAAGCTTAAGGGTAAGGGTAAGGGTAAGGGTAAGGGTAAGCTTAAGGTAAAAGCAAGGGTAAGGGTAAGGGTAAGGGTGAGGGGAAGGGTAAGGGTAAGGGTAAGGGTAAGGGTAAGCTTAAGGGTAAAAGCAAGGGTAAGGGTAAAAGCAAGGGTAAGGGTAAGGGTAAGGGTAAGGGTAAGGGTAAGGGTAAGGGTAAGGGTAAGGGTAAGGGTAAGCTTAAGGGTAAAAGCAAGGGTAAGGGTAAGGGTAAGGGTAAGGTTAAGGGTGAGGGTAAGGGTAAGGGTAAGCTTAAGGGTAAAAGCAAGGGTAAGGGTAAGGGTAAGGGTTAGGGTAAGGGTAAGGGTAAGGGTAAGGGTAAGCTTAAGGGTAAAAGCAAGGGTAAGGGTAAGGGTAAGCTTGAGGGTAAAAGCAAGGGTAAGGGTAAGGGTAAGGGTAAGGGTAAGGGTAAGGGTAAGGGTAAGGGTAAGGGTAAGGGTAAGGGTAAGCTTAAGGGTAAAAGCAAGGGTAAGGGTAAGGGTAAGGGTAAGGGTAAGGGTACGGGTAAGGGTAAAGGTAAGGGTAAGCCTAAGGGTAAATGCAAGGGTAAGGGTAAGGGTAAGGGTAAGGGTAAGGGTAAGGGTGAGGGTAAGGGTAAGGGTAAGGGTAAGGGTAAGCTTAAGGGTAAAAGCAAGGGTAAGGGTAAGGGTAAGTGTAAGGGTAAGGGTAAGGGTAAGGGTAAGGGTAAGGGTAAGGGTAAGGGTAAGGGTAAGCTTAAGGGTAAGGGTAAGGGTAAGGGTAAGGGTAAGCTTAAGGGTAAAAGCAAGGGTAAGGGTAAGTGTAAGGGTAAGGGTAAGGGTAAGGGTAAGGGTAAGGGTAAGGGTAAGCTTAAGGGTAAAATCAAGGGTGAGGGTAAGGGTAAGGGTAAGGGTAAGGGTAAGGGTAAGGGTAAGGGTAAGCTTAAGGGTAAAAGCAAGGGTAAGGGTGAGGGTAAGGGTAAGGGTAAGGGTAAGGGTAAGGGTAAAGGTAAGGGTAAGCCTAAGGGTAAAAGCAAGGGTAAGGGTAAGGGTAAGGGTAAGGGTAAGGGTAAGGGTAAGGGTAAGGGTAAGGGTAAGGGTAAGGGTAAAGGTAAGGGTCAGGGTAAGGGTAAGGGTAAGGGTAAGGGTAAGGGTAAGGGTAAACTTAAGGGTAAAAGCAAGGGTAAGGGTGAGGGTAAGGGCAAGGGTAAGCCTAAGGGTAAAAGCAAGGGTAAGGGTAAGGGTAAGGGTAAGGGTAAGAGTAAGCTTAAGGGTAAAAGCAAGGGTAAGGGTAAGGGTAAGGGTAAGGGTAAGGGTAAGGGTAAGCTTAAGGGTAAAAGCAAGGGTAAGGGTAAGGGCAAGGGTAAGGGTAAGGGCAAGGGTAAGGGTAAGGGTAAAGGTAAGGGTAAGCCTAATGGTAAAAGCAAGGGTAAGGGTAAGGGTAAGGGTAAGGGTAAGTGTAAGGGTAAGGGTAAGGGTAAGGGTAAGGGTAAGCTTAATGGTAAAAGCAAGGGTAAGGGTAAGGGTAAGGGTAAGGGTAAGGGTAAGGGTAAGCTTAAGGGTAAAAGCAAGGGTAAGGGTAAGGGTAAGGGTAAGGGTAAGGGTAAGGGTAAGGGTAAGGGTGAGGGTAAGGGTAAGGGTAAGCTTAAGGGTAAAAGCAAGGGTAAGGGTAAGGGTAAGGGTAAGGGTGAGGGTAAAGGTAAGGGTAAGCCTAAGGGTAAAAGCAAGGGTAAATGTAAGGGTAAGGGTAAGAGTAAGGGAAAGGGTAAGGGTAAGGGTAAAGGTAAGGGTAAGTGTAAGGGTAAGGGTAAGGGTAAGGGTAAGGGTAAGGGTAAGGGTAAGGGTAAGGGTAAGGGTAAGCTTAAGGGTAAGGGTAAGGGTAAGGGTAAGGGTAAGGGTAAGGGTGAGCCTAAGGGTAAGGGTAAGGGTGAGCCTAAGGGTAAAAGCAAGGGTAAGGGTAAGGGTAAGGGTAAGGGTAAGGGTTAGGGTAAGCTTAAGGGTAAAAGCAAGGGTAAGGGTAAGGGTAAGGGTAAGGATAAGGGTAAGTTTAAGGGTAAAAGCAAGGGTGAGGGTAAGGGTAAGGGTAAGGGTAAAAGTAAAGGTAAGGGTAAGCCTAAGGGTAAAAGCAAGGGTAAGGGTAAGGGTAAGGGTAAGGGTAAGGGTAAGGGTAAGCTTAAGGGTAAAAGCAAGGGTGAGGGTAACGGTAAGGGTAAGGGTAAGGGTAAGGGTAAGGGTAAGGATAAAGGTAAGGGTGAGCCTAAGGGTAAAAGCAAGGGTAAGGGTAAGGGTAAGCTTAAATGTATAAGCAAAGGTAAGGGTAAGGGTAAGGGTAAGGGTGAGGGTAAGCTTAAGGGTAAAAGCAAGGGTAAGGGTAAGGGTAAGGGTAAGGGTAAGGGTAAGGGTAAGGGTAAGGGTAAGGGTAAGGGTAAGGGTAAGCTTAAGGGTAAAAGCAAGGGTAAGGGTAAGGGTAAGGGTGAGGGTAAGGGTAAGGGTAAGGGTAAGGGTAAGGGTAAGGGTAAGGGTAAGGGTAAGGGTAAGGGTAAGGGTAAGCTTAAGGGTAAAAGCAAGGGTAAGGGTAAGGGTAAGGGTAAGGGTAAGGGTAATGGTAAGGGTAAGGGTAAGGGTAAGGGTAAGCTTAAGGGTAAGAGTAAGGGTAAGGGTAAGGGTAAGCTTAAGGGTAAAAGCAAGGGTAAGGGTAAGTGTAAGGGTAAGGGTAAGGGTAAGGGTAAGGGTAAGGGTGAGGGTAAGGGTAAGGGTAAGCTTAAGGGTAAAAGCAAGGGTAAGGGTAATGGTAAGGGTAAGGGTAAGGGTAAGGGTAAGGGTAAGGGTAAGGGTAAGGGTAAGCTTAAGGGTAAGGGTAAGGGTAAGCCTAAGGGTAAAAGCAAGGGTAAGGGTAAGGGTAAGGGTGACGGTAAGGGTAAGCTTAAGGGTAAAAGCAAGGGTAAGGGTAAGGGTAAGGGTAAGGGTAAGGGTAAGGCTAAGGGTAAGCTTAAGGGTAAAAGCAAGGGTAAGGGTAAGGGTAAGGGTAAGGGTAAGGGTAAGGGTAAGGGTAAGGGTAAGGGTAAGGGTAAAGGTAAGGGTAAGCCTAAGGGTAAAAGCAAGGGTAAGGGTAAAGGTAAGGGTAGGGGTAAGGGTAAGGGTAAGGGTAAGGGTAAGGGTAAGGGTAAGGGTAAGGGTTAGAGTAAGCTTAATGGTAAAAGCAAGGGTAAGGGTAAGGGTAAGGGTAAGGGTAAGGGTAAGGGTGAGGGTAAGGGTAAGGGTGAGCTTAAGGGTAAAAGCAAGGGTGAAGGTAAGGGTAAGGGTAAGGGTAAGAGTAAGGGTAAGGGTAAGGGTAAGCTTAAGGGTAAAAGCAAGGGTAAGGGTAAGGGTGAGGGTAAGGGTAAGGGTAAGGGTAAGGGTGAGGGTAAGGGTAAGGGTAAGCTTAAGGGTAAAAGCAAGGGTAAGGGTAAGGGTAAGGGTAAGGGTAAGGGTAAGGGTAAGGGTAAGGGTGAGGGTAAAGGTAAGGGTAAGCCTAAGGGTAAAAGCAAGGGTAAGGGTAAGGGTAAGGGTAAGGGTAAGGGTAAGGGTAAGAGTAAGGGTAAGGGTAAAGGTAAGGGTAAGGGTAAGGGTAAGGGTAAGGGTAAGGGTAAGGGTAAGGGTAAGGGTAAGGGTAAGGGTAAGGGTAAGGGTAAGGGTAAGGGTAAGGGTAAGGGTAAGGGTAAGGGTAAGGGTAAGCTTAAGGGTAAAATCAAGGGTGAGGGTAAGGGTAAGGGTAAGGGTAAGGGTAAGGGTAAGGGTAAGGGTAAGCTTAAGGGTAAAAGCAAGGGTAAGGGTGAGGGTAAGGGTAAGGGTAAGGGTAAGGGTAAGGGTAAAGGTAAGGGTAAGCCTAAGGGTAAAAGCAAGGGTAAGGGTAAGGGTAAGGGTAAGGGTAAGGGTAAGGGTAAGGGTAAGGGTAAGGGTAAGGGTAAGGGTAAAGGTAAGGGTCAGGGTAAGGGTAAGGGTAAGGGTAAGGGTAAGGGTAAGGGTAAACTTAAGGGTAAAAGCAAGGGTAAGGGTGAGGGTAAGGGCAAGGGTAAGCCTAAGGGTAAAAGCAAGGGTAAGGGTAAGGGTAAGGGTAAGGGTAAGAGTAAGCTTAAGGGTAAAAGCAAGGGTAAGGGTAAGGGTAAGGGTAAGGGTAAGGGTAAGGGTAAGCTTAAGGGTAAAAGCAAGGGTAAGGGTAAGGGTAAGGGTAAGGGTAAGGGCAAGGGTAAGGGTAAGGGTAAAGGTAAGGGTAAGCCTAATGGTAAAAGCAAGGGTAAGGGTAAGGGTAAGGGTAAGGGTAAGTGTAAGGGTAAGGGTAAGGGTAAGGGTAAGGGTAAGCTTAATGGTAAAAGCAAGGGTAAGGGTAAGGGTAAGGGTAAGGGTAAGGGTAAGGGTAAGCTTAAGGGTAAAAGCAAGGGTAAGGGTAAGGGTAAGGGTAAGGGTAAGGGTAAGGGTAAGGGTAAGGGTGAGGGTAAGGGTAAGGGTAAGCTTAAGGGTAAAAGCAAGGGTAAGGGTAAGGGTAAGGGTAAGGGTGAGGGTAAAGGTAAGGGTAAGCCTAAGGGTAAAAGCAAGGGTAAATGTAAGGGTAAGGGTAAGAGTAAGGGAAAGGGTAAGGGTAAGGGTAAAGGTAAGGGTAAGTGTAAGGGTAAGGGTAAGGGTAAGGGTAAGGGTAAGGGTAAGGGTAAGGGTAAGGGTAAGGGTAAGCTTAAGGGTAAGGGTAAGGGTAAGGGTAAGGGTAAGGGTAAGGGTGAGCCTAAGGGTAAGGGTAAGGGTGAGCCTAAGGGTAAAAGCAAGGGTAAGGGTAAGGGTAAGGGTAAGGGTAAGGGTTAGGGTAAGCTTAAGGGTAAAAGCAAGGGTAAGGGTAAGGGTGAGGGTAAGGGTAAGGGTAAGGGTAAAAGTAAGGGTAAGGGTAAAGGTAAGGGTAAGGGTAAGGGTAAAAGTAAGGGTAAGGGTAAAGGTAAGGGTAAGCCTAAGGGTAAAAGCAAGGGTAAGGGTAAGGGTAAGGGTAAGGGTAAGGGTAAGGGTAAGCTTAAGGGTAAAAGCAAGGGTGAGGGTAACGGTAAGGGTAAGGGTAAGGGTAAGGGTAAGGGTAAGGATAAAGGTAAGGGTAAGCCTAAGGGTAAAAGCAAGGGTAAGGGTAAGGGTAAGCTTAAATGTATAAGCAAAGGTAAGGGTAAGGGTAAGGGTAAGGGTGAGGGTAAGCTTAAGGGTAAAAGCAAGGGTAAGGGTAAGGGTAAGGGTAAGGGTAAGGGTAAGGGTAAGGGTAAGGGTAAGGGTAAGGGTAAGGGTAAGCTTAAGGGTAAAAGCAAGGGTAAGGGTAAGGGTAAGGGTGAGGGTAAGGGTAAGGGTAAGGGTAAGGGTAAGGGTAAGGGTAAGGGTAAGGGTAAGGGTAAGGGTAAGGGTAAGCTTAAGGGTAAAAGCAAGGGTAAGGGTAAGGGTAAGGGTAAGGGTAAGGGTAATGGTAAGGGTAAGGGTAAGGGTAAGGGTAAGCTTAAGGGTAAGAGTAAGGGTAAGGGTAAGGGTAAGCTTAAGGGTAAAAGCAAGGGTAAGGGTAAGTGTAAGGGTAAGGGTAAGGGTAAGGGTAAGGGTAAGGGTGAGGGTAAGGGTAAGGGTAAGCTTAAGGGTAAAAGCAAGGGTAAGGGTAATGGTAAGGGTAAGGGTAAGGGTAAGGGTAAGGGTAAGGGTAAGGGTAAGGGTAAGCTTAAGGGTAAGGGTAAGGGTAAGCCTAAGGGTAAAAGCAAGGGTAAGGGTAAGGGTAAGGGTGACGGTAAGGGTAAGCTTAAGGGTAAAAGCAAGGGTAAGGGTAAGGGTAAGGGTAAGGGTAAGGGTAAGGCTAAGGGTAAGCTTAAGGGTAAAAGCAAGGGTAAGGGTAAGGGTAAGGGTAAGGGTAAGGGTAAGGGTAAGGGTAAGGGTAAGGGTAAGGGTAAAGGTAAGGGTAAGCCTAAGGGTAAAAGCAAGGGTAAGGGTAAAGGTAAGGGTAGGGGTAAGGGTAAGGGTAAGGGTAAGGGTAAGGGTAAGGGTAAGGGTAAGGGTTAGAGTAAGCTTAATGGTAAAAGCAAGGGTAAGGGTAAGGGTAAGGGTAAGGGTAAGGGTAAGGGTGAGGGTAAGGGTAAGGGTGAGCTTAAGGGTAAAAGCAAGGGTGAAGGTAAGGGTAAGGGTAAGGGTAAGAGTAAGGGTAAGGGTAAGGGTAAGCTTAAGGGTAAAAGCAAGGGTAAGGGTAAGGGTGAGGGTAAGGGTAAGGGTAAGGGTAAGGGTGAGGGTAAGGGTAAGGGTAAGCTTAAGGGTAAAAGCAAGGGTAAGGGTAAGGGTAAGGGTAAGGGTAAGGGTAAGGGTAAGGGTGAGGGTAAAGGTAAGGGTAAGCCTAAGGGTAAAAGCAAGGGTAAGGGTAAGGGTAAGGGTAAGGGTAAGGGTAAGGGTAAGAGTAAGGGTAAGGGTAAAGGTAAGGGTAAGGGTAAGGGTAAGGGTAAGGGTAAGGGTAAGGGTAAGGGTAAGGGTAAGGGTAAGGGTAAGGGTAAGGGTAAGGGTAAGGGTAAGGGTAAGGGTAAGGGTAAGGGTAAGGGTAACGGTAAGGGTAAGTGTAAGGGTAAGCTTAAGGGTAAAAGCAAGGGTAAGGGTAAGGGTAAGGGTGAGCCTAAGGGTAAAAGCAAGGGTAAGGGTAAGGGTAAGGGTAAGCTTAAGGGTAAAAGAAAGGGTAAGGGTAAGGGTAAGGGTAAGGGTAAGGGTAAGGGTAAGGGTAATGGGAAGCTTAAGGGTTAAAGCAAGGGTAAGGGTAAGGGTAAGGGTAAGGGTAAGGGTAAGGGTAAAGGTAAGGGTAAGCCTAAGGGTAAAAGCAAGGGTAAGGGTAAGGGTAAGGGTAAGGGTAAGGGTAAAAGCAAGGGTGAGGGTAAGGGTAAGGGTAAGGGTAAGGGTAAGCTTGAGGGTGAAAGCAATGGTAAGGGTAAGGGTAAGGGTAAGGGTAAGGGTAAGGGTAAGGGTAAGCTTAAGGGTAAAAGCAAGGGTAAGGTTAAGGGTAAGGGTAAGGGTAAGGGTAAGGGTAAAGGTAAGGGTAAGCCTAAGGGTAAAAGCAAGGGTAAGGGTAAGGGTAAGGGTAAGGGTAAGGGTAAGGGTAAGGGTAAGGGTAAGGGTAAGGGTAAGGGTTAGGGTAAGCTTAAGGGTAAAAGCAAGTGTAAGGGTAAGGGTAAGGGTAAGGGTAAGGGTAAGCTTAAGGGTAAAAGCAAGGGTAAGGGTAAGGGTAAGGGAAAGGGTAAGGGTAAGGGTAAGGGTAAGGGTAAGGGTAAGCTTAAGGGTAAAAGCAAGGGTAAGGGTAAGGGTAAGGGTAAGGGTGAGGGTAAGGGTAAGCTTAAGGGTAAAAGCAAGGGTAAGGGTAAGGGTGAGAATAAGAATGAGGGTAAGGGTAAGGGTAAGGGTAAGGGTAAGAGTAAGGGTAAGGGTAAGGGTAAGGGTAAAGGTAAGGGTAAGGGTAAGGGTAAGGGTTAGGGTAAGGGTAAGGGTAAGGGTAAGGGTAAGGGTAAGGGTAAGGGTAAGGGTAAGGGTAAGGGTAAGGGTAAAGGTAAGCTTAAGGGTAAAAGCAAGGGTAAGGGTAAGGGTAAGGGTAAGGGTAAGGATAAAGGTAAGGGTAAGCCTAAGGGTAAAAGCAAGGGTAAGGGTAAGGGTAAGGGTAAGGGTAAGGGTAAGGGTAAGGGTAAGGGTAAGGGTAAGAGTAAGGGTAAGGGTAAGGGTAAGGGTAAGGGTAAGGGTAAGGGTAAGGGTAAGGGTAAGCTTAAGGGTAAAAGCAAGGGTAAGGGTAAGGGTAAGGGTAAGGGTAAGGGTAAGGGTAAGGGTAAGCTTAAGGGTAAAAGCAAGGGTAAGGGTAAGGGTAAGGGTAAGGATAAGGGTAAGGGTAAGGGTAAGGGTAAGGGTAAGGGTAAGCTTAAGGGTAAGGGTGAGGGTAAGGGTAAGGGTAAGCTTAAGGGTAAAAGCAAGGGTAAGGGTAAGGGTAAGGGTAAGGGTAAGGATAAGGGTAAGGGTAAGGGTAAGCTTAAGGGTAAAAGCAAGGGTAAGGGTAAGGGTAAGGGTAAGGGTAAGGGTAAGGGTAAGCTTAAGGGTAAAAGCAAGGGTAAGGGTAAGGGTAAGGGTAAGGGTAAGGGTAAGGGTAAGGGTAAGGGTAAGGGTAAGGGTAAGCTTAAGGGTAAAAGCAAGGGTAAGGGTAAGGGTAAGCTTAAGGGTAAAAGCAAGGGTAAGGGTAAGGGTAAGGGTAAGGGTAAGGGTAAGGGTAAGGGTAAGGGTAAGGGTAAGGGTAAGGGTAAGCTTAAGGGTAAAAGCAAGGGTTAGGGTAAGGGTAAGGGTAAGGGTAAATGTAATTGTAAGGGTAAGGGTAAAGGTAAGGGTAAGCCTAAGGGTAAAAGCAAGGGTAAGGGTAAGGGTAAGGGTAAGGGTAGGGGTAAGGGTAAGGGTAAGGGTAAGGGTAAGGGTAAGGGTAAGCTTAAGGGTAAAAGCAAGGGTAAGGGTAAGGGTAAGGGTAAGGGTAAGGGTAAGGGTAAGGGTAAAGGTAAGGGTAAGCCTAAGGGTTAAAGCAAGGGTAAGGGTAAGGGTAAGGGTAAGGGTAAGGGTAAGGGTAAGGGTAAGGGTAAGGGTAAGGGTAAGGGTAAGCTTAAGGGTAAAAGCAAGGGTGAGGGTAAGGGTAAGGGTAAGGGTAAGGGTAAGGGTAAGGGTAAGGGTAAGGGTAAGGGTAAGCTTAAGGGTAAAAGCAAGGGTAAGGGTAAGGGTAAGGGTAAGGGTAAGCTTAAGGGTAAAAGCAAGGGTATGGGTAAGGGTAAGGCTAAGGGTAAGGGTAAGGGTAAGGGTAAGGGTAAGCTTAAGGGTAAAAGCAAGGGTAAGGGTAAGGGTAAGGGTAAGGGTAAGGGTAAGGGTAAGGGTAAGGGTAAGGGTAAGGGTAAGCTTAAGGGTAATAGCAAGGGTAAGGGTAAGGGTAAGGGTAAGGGTAAGGGTAAGGGTAAAGGTAAGGGTAAGCCTAAGGGTTAAAGCAAGGGTAAGGGTAAGGGTAAGGGTAAGGGTAAGGGTAAGGGTAAGGGTAAGGGTAAGGGTAAGGGTAAGGGTAAGGGTAAGGGTAAGGGTAAGGGTAAGGGTAAGGGTAAGCTTAAGGGTAAAAGCAAGGGAAAGGGTAAGGGTAAGGGTAAGGGTAAGGGTAAGGGTAAGCTTAAGGGTAAAAGCAAGGGTAAGGGTAAGGGTAAGGGTAAGGGTAAGGGTAAGCTTAAGGGTAAGGGTAAGGGTAAGGGTAAGCTTAAGGTAAAAGCAAGGGTAAGGGTAAGGGTAAGGGCGAGGGGAAGGGTAAGGGTAAGGGTAAGGGTAAGGGTAAGCTCAAGGGTAAAAGCAAGGGTAAGGGTAAAAGCAAGGGTAAGGGTAAGGGTAAGGGTAAGGGTAAGGGTAAGGGTAAGGGTAAGGGTAAGGGTTAGGGTAAGGGTAAGCTTAAGGGTAAAAGCAAGGGTAAGGGTAAGGGTAAGGGTAAGGGTAAGGTTAAGGGTGAGGGTAAGGGTAAGGGTAAGCTTAAGGGTAAAAGCAAGGGTAAGGGTAAGGGTAAGGGTTAGGGTAAGGGTAAGGGTAAGGGTAAGGGTAAGCTTAAGGGTAAAAGCAAGGGTAAGGGTAAGGGTAAGCTTAAGGGTAAAAGCAAGGGTAAGGGTAAGGGTAAGGGTAAGGGTAAGGGTAAGGGTAAGGGTAAGGGTAAGGGTAAGGGTAAGCTTAAGGGTAAAAGCAAGGGTAAGGGTAAGGGTAAGGGTAAGGGTAAGGGTACGGGTAAGGGTAAAGGTAAGGGTAAGCCTAAGGGTAAAAGCAAGGGTAAGGGTAAGGGTAAGGGTAAGGGTAAGGGTAAGGGTAAGGGTGAGGGTAAGGGTAAGGGTAAGGGTAAGGGTAAGCTTAAGGGTGAAAGCAAGGGTAAGGGTAAGGGTAAGTGTGAGGGTAAGGGTAAGGGTAAGGGTAAGGGTAAGGGTAAGGGTAAGGGTAAGCTTAAGGGTAAGGGTAAGGGTAAGGGTAAGGGTAAGCTTAAGGGTAAAAGCAAGGGTAAGGGTAAGTGTAATGGTAAGGGTAAGGGTAAGGGTAAGGGTAAGGGTAAGGGTAAGGGTAAGCTTAAGGGTAAAAGCAAGGGTGAGGGTAAGGGTAAGGGTAAGGGTAAGGGTAAGGGTAAGGGTAAGCTTAAGGGTAAAAGCAAGGGTAAGGGTGAGGGTAAGGGTAAGGGTAAGGGTAAGGGTAAGGGTAAAGGTAAGGGTAAGCCTAAGGGTAAAAGCAAGGGTAAGGGTAAGGGTAAGGGTAAGGGTAAGGGTAAGGGTAAGGGTAAGGGTAAGGGTAAGGGTAAGGGTAAGGGTAAGGGTAAAGGTAAGGGTCAGGGTAAGGGTAAGGGTAAGGGTAAGGGTAAGGGTAAGGGTAAACTTAAGGGTAAAAGCAAGGGTAAGGGTGAGGGTAAGGGTAAGGGTAAGCCTAAGGGTAAAAGCAAGGGTAAGGGTAAGGGTAAGGGTAAGGGTAAGAGTAAGCTTAAGGGTAAAAGCAAGGGTAAGGGTAAGGGTAAGGGTAAGGGTAAGGGTAAGGGTAAGGGTAAGCTTAAGGGTAAAAGCAAGGGTAAGGGTAAGGGTAAGGGTAAGGGTAAGGGCCAGGGTAAGGGTAAGGGTAAAGGTAAGGGTAAGCCTAAGGGTAAAAGCAAGGGTAAGGGTAAGGGTAAGGGTAAGGGTAAGGGTAAGGGTAAGTGTAAGGGTAAGGGTAAGGGTAAGGGTAAGGGTAAGCTTAATGGTAAAAGCAAGGGTAAGGGTATGGGTAAGGGTAAGGGTAAGGGTAAGCTTAAGGGTAAAAGCAAGGGTAAGGGTAAGGGTAAGGGTAAGGGTAAGGGTAAGGGTAAGGGTAAGGGTGAGGGTAAGGGTAAGGGTAAGCTTAAGGGTAAAAGCAAGGGTAAGGGTAAGGGTAAGGGTAAGGGTGAGGGTAAAGGTAAGGGTAAGCCTAAGGGTAAAAGCAAGGGTAAATGTAAGGGTAAGGGTAAGAGTAAGGGAAAGGGTAAGGGTAAGGGTAAGGGTAAGGGTAAGGGTAAGGGTAAGGGTGAGGGTAAGGGTAAGGGTAAGGGTAAGGGTAAGGGTAAGGGTAAGGGTAAGGGAAAGGGTAAGGGTAAGCTTAAGGGTAAGGGTAAGGGTAAGGGTAAGGGTAAGGGTAAGGGTGAGCCTAAGGGTAAAAGCAAGGGTAAGGGTAAGGGTAAGGGTAAGGGTTAGGGTAATCTTAAGGGTAAAAGCAAGGGTAAGGGTAAGGGTAAGGGTAAGGGTAAGGATAAGGGTAAGTTTAAGGGTAAAAGCAAGGGTGAGGGTAAGGGTAAGGGTAAGGGTAAAAGTAAGGGTAAGGGTAAAGGTAAGGGTAAGCCTAAGGGTAAAAGCAAGGGTAAGGGTAAGGGTAAGGGTAAGGGTAAGGGTAAGGGTAAAAGCAAGGGTAAGGGTAAGGGTAAGGGTAAGGGTAAGCTTAAGGGTGAAAGCAAGGGTAAGGGTAAGGGTAAGGGTAAGGGTAAGGGTAAGGGTAAGCTTAAGGGTAAAAGCAAGGGTGAGGGTAAGGGTAAGGGTAAGGGTAAGGGTAAGGGTAAGGGTAAGGGTAAGGATAAAGGTAAGGGTAAGCCTAAGGGTAATAGCAAGGGTAAGGGTAAGGGTAAGGGTAAGGGTAAGGGTAAGGGTAAGGGTAAGGGTAAGGGTAAGGGTAAGGGTAAGGGTAAGGGTAAGGGTAAGGGTAAGGGTAAGCTTAAGGGTAAAAGCAAGGGTAAGGGTAAGGGTAAGGGTAAGGGTAAGGGTAAGGGTAAGGGTAAGGGTAAGCTTAAGGGTAAAAGCAAGGGTAAGGGTAAGGGTAAGGGTGAGGGTAAGGGTAAGGGTAAGGGTAAGGATAAGCTTAAGGGTAAAAGCAAGGGTAAGGGTAAGGGTAAGGGTAAGGGTGAGGGTAAGGGTAAGCTTAAGGGTAAAAGCAAGGGTAAGGGTAAGGGTGAGAATAAGAATGAGGGTAAGGGTAAGGGTAAGGGTAAGCTTAAGGGTAAAAGCAAGGGTAAGGGTAAGGGTAAGGGTAAGGGTAAGGGTAAGCTTAAGGGTAAAAGCAAGGGTAAGGGTAAGGGTAAGGGTAAGGGTAAGGGTAAGGGTAAGGGTAAGCTTAAGTGTAAAATCAAGGGTAAGGGTAGGGGTAAGGGTAAGGGTAAGGGTAAGGGTAAGGGTAAGGGTAAGGGTAAGGGCAAGGGTAAGGGTAAGGGTAAGGGTAAGGGTAAGGGTAAGGGTAAGGGTAAGGGTAAGGGTAAGGGTAAGGGTAAGGGTAAGGGTAAGGGTAAGCTTAAGGGTAATAGCAAGGGTAAGGGTAAGGGTAAGGGTAAGGGTAAGGGTAAGGGTAAAGGTAAGGGTAAGCCTAAGGGTTAAAGCAAGGGTAAGGGTAAGGGTAAGGGTAAGGGTAAGGGTAAGGGTAAGGGTAAGGGTAAGGGTAAGGGTAAGGGTAAGGGTAAGGGTAAGCTTAAGGGTAAAAGCAAGGGAAAGGGTAAGGGTAAGGGTAAGGGTAAGGGTAAGGGTAAGGGTAAGCTTAAGGGTAAAAGCAAGGGTAAGGGTAAGGGTAAGGGTAAGGGTAAGGGTAAGCTTAAGGGTAAGGGTAAGGGTAAGGGTAAGCTTAAGGTAAAAGCAAGGGTAAGGGTAAGGGTAAGGGCGAGGGGAAGGGTAAGGGTAAGGGTAAGGGTAAGGGTAAGCTCAAGGGTAAAAGCAAGGGTAAGGGTAAAAGCAAGGGTAAGGGTAAGGGTAAGGGTAAGGGTAAGGGTAAGGGTAAGGGTAAGGGTAAGGGTAAGGGTAAGCTTAAGGGTAAAAGCAAGGGTAAGGGTAAGGGTAAGGGTAAGGGTAAGGTTAAGGGTGAGGGTAAGGGTAAGGGTAAGCTTAAGGGTAAAAGCAAAGGTAAGGGTAAGGGTAAGGGTTAGGGTAAGGGTAAGGGTAAGGGTAAGGGTAAGCTTAAGGGTAAAAGCAAGGGTAAGGGTAAGGGTAAGCTTAAGGGTAAAAGCAAGGGTAAGGGTAAGGGTAAGGGTAAGGGTAAGGGTAAGGGTAAGGGTAAGGGTAAGGGTAAGGGTAAGGGTAAGCTTAAGGGTAAAAGCAAGGGTAAGGGTAAGGGTAAGGGTAAGGGTAAGGGTACGGGTAAGGGTAAAGGTAAGGGTAAGCCTAAGGGTAAAAGCAAGGGTAAGGGTAAGGGTAAGGGTAAGGGTAAGGGTAAGGGTAAGGGTGAGGGTAAGGGTAAGGGTAAGGGTAAGGGTAAGCTTAAGGGTGAAAGCAAGGGTAAGGGTAAGGGTAAGTGTAAGGGTAAGGGTAAGGGTAAGGGTAAGGGTAAGGGTAAGGGTAAGGGTAAGCTTAAGGGTAAGGGTAAGGGTAAGGGTAAGGGTAAGCTTAAGGGTAAAAGCAAGGGTAAGGGTAAGTGTAATGGTAAGGGTAAGGGTAAGGGTAAGGGTAAGGGTAAGGGTTAGCTTAAGGGTAAAAGCAAGGGTGAGGGTAAGGGTAAGGGTAAGGGTAAGGGTAAGGGTAAGGGTAAGCTTAAGGGTAAAAGCAAGGGTAAGGGTGAGGGTAAGGGTAAGGGTAAGGGTAAGGGTAAGGGTAAAGGTAAGGGTAAGCCTAAGGGTAAAAGCAAGGGTAAGGGTAAGGGTAAGGGTAAGGGTAAGGGTAAGGGTAAGGGTAAGGGTAAGGGTAAGGGTAAGGGTAAGGGTAAAGGTAAGGGTCAGGGTAAGGGTAAGGGTAAGGGTAAGGGTAAGGGTAAGGGTAAACTTAAGGGTAAAAGCAAGGGTAAGGGTGAGGGTAAGGGTAAGGGTAAGCCTAAGGGTAAAAGCAAGGGTAAGGGTAAGGGTAAGGGTAAGGGTAAGAGTAAGCTTAAGGGTAAAAGCAAGGGTAAGGGTAAGGGTAAGGGTAAGGGTAAGGGTAAGGGTAAGGGTAAGCTTAAGGGTAAAAGCAAGGGTAAGGGTTAGGGTAAGGGTAAGGGTAAGGGCCAGGGTAAGGGTAAGGGTAAAGGTAAGGGTAAGCCTAAGGGTAAAAGCAAGGGTAAGGGTAAGGGTAAGGGTAAGGGTAAGGGTAAGGGTAAGTGTAAGGGTAAGGGTAAGGGTAAGGGTAAGGGTAAGCTTAATGGTAAAAGCAAGGGTAAGGGTAAGGGTAAGGGTAAGGGTAAGGGTAAGCTTAAGGGTAAAAGCAAGGGTAAGGGTAAGGGTAAGGGTAAGGGTAAGGGTAAGGGTAAGGGTAAGGGTGAGGGTAAGGGTAAGGGTAAGCTTAAGGGTAAAAGCAAGGGTAAGGGTAAGGGTAAGGGTAAGGGTGAGGGTAAAGGTAAGGGTAAGCCTAAGGGTAAAAGCAAGGGTAAATGTAAGGGTAAGGGTAAGAGTAAGGGAAAGGGTAAGGGTAAGGGTAAGGGTAAGGGTAAGGGTAAGGGTAAGGGTGAGGGTAAGGGTAAGGGTAAGGGTAAGGGTAAGGGTAAGGGTAAGGGTAAGGGAAAGGGTAAGGGTAAGCTTAAGGGTAAGGGTAAGGGTAAGGGTAAGGGTAAGGGTAAGGGTGAGCCTAAGGGTAAAAGCAAGGGTAAGGGTAAGGGTAAGGGTAAGGGTTAGGGTAATCTTAAGGGTAAAAGCAAGGGTAAGGGTAAGGGTAAGGGTAAGGGTAAGGATAAGGGTAAGTTTAAGGGTAAAAGCAAGGGTGAGGGTAAGGGTAAGGGTAAGGGTAAAAGTAAGGGTAAGGGTAAAGGTAAGGGTAAGCCTAAGGGTAAAAGCAAGGGTAAGGGTAAGGGTAAGGGTAAGGGTAAGGGTAAGGGTAAAAGCAAGGGTAAGGGTAAGGGTAAGGGTAAGGGTAAGCTTAAGGGTGAAAGCAAGGGTAAGGGTAAGGGTAAGGGTAAGGGTAAGGGTAAGGGTAAGCTTAAGGGTAAAAGCAAGGGTGAGGGTAAGGGTAAGGGTAAGGGTAAGGGTAAGGGTAAGGGTAAGGGTAAGGATAAAGGTAAGGGTAAGCCTAAGGGTAATAGCAAGGGTAAGGGTAAGGGTAAGGGTAAGGGTAAGGGTAAGGGTAAGGGTAAGGGTAAGGGTAAGGGTAAGGGTAAGGGTAAGGGTAAGCTTAAGGGTAAAAGCAAGGGTAAGGGTAAGGGTAAGGGTGAGGGTAAGGGTAAGGGTAAGGGTAAGGATAAGCTTAAGGGTAAAAGCAAGGGTAAGGGTAAGGGTAAGGGTAAGGGTAAGGGTAAGGGTAAGCTTAAGGGTAAAAGCAAGGGTAAGGGTAAGGGTGAGAATAAGAATGAGGGTAAGGGTATGGGTAAGGGTAAGCTTAAGGGTAAAAGCAAGGGTAAGGGTAAGGGTAAGGGTAAGGGTAAGGGTAAGCTTAAGGGTAAAAGCAAGGGTAAGGGTAAGGGTAAGGGTAAGGGTAAGGGTAAGGGTAAGGGTAAGCTTAAGTGTAAAATCAAGGGTAAGGGTAGGGGTAAGGGTAAGGGTAAGGGTAAGGGTAAGGGTAAGGGTAAGGGTAAGGGCAAGGGTAAGGGTAAGGGTAAGGGTAAGGGTAAGGGTAAGGGTAAGGGTAAGGGTAAGGGTAAGGGTAAGCTTAAGGGTAAAAGCAAGGGTAAGGGTAAGGGAAAGCTTAAATGTAAAAGCAAGGGTAAGGGTAAGGGTAAGGGTAAGGGTAAGGGTAAGGGTAAGGGTAAGGGTAAGGGTAAGGGTAAGCTTAAGGGTAAAAGCAAGGGTTAGGGTAAGGGTAAGGGTAAGGGTAAGGGTATGGGTAAGGGTAAAGGTAGAGGTAAGGGTAACCCTAAGGGTAAAAGCAAGGGTAAGGGTAAGGGTAAGGGTAAGGGTAAGGGTAAGGGTAAGGGTAAGGGTAAGGGTAAGGGTAAGCTTAAGGGTAAAAGCAAGGGTAACGGTAAGGGTAAGGGTAAGGGTAAGGGTAAGGGTAAGGGTAAGCTTAAGGGTAAGGGTAAGGGTAAGGGTAAGCTTAAGGGTAAAAGCAAGGGTAAGGGTAAGGGTAAGGGTAAGGGTAAGGGTAAGGGTAAGGGTTAAGGTAAGGGTAAGGGTAAGCTTAAGGGTAAAAGCAAGGGTGAGGGTAAGGGTAAGGGTAAGGGTAAGGGTAAGGGTAAGGGTAAGGGTAAGGGTAAGGGAAAGGGTAAGGGTAAGGGTAAGGGTAAGGGTAAGGGCAAGGGTAAGCTTAAGGGTAAAAGCAAGGGTAAGGGTAAGGGTAAGGGTAAGGGTAAGGGTGAGGGTAAAGGTAAGGGTAAGCCTAAGGGTAAAAGCAAGGGTAAGGGTAAGGGTAAGGGTAAGGGTAAGGGTAAGGGTAAGGGTAAGGGTAAGGGTAAGGGTAAGGGTAAGGGTAAGGGTAAGCTTAAGGGTAAAAGCAAGGGTAAGGGTAAGGGTAAGGGTAAGGGTAATGGTAAGGGTAAGGGTAAGGGTAAGCTTAAGGGTAAAAGCAAGGGTAAGGGTAAGGGTAAGGGTAAGGGTAAGGGTAAGGGTGAGGGTAAGGGTAAGGGTAAGGGTAAGCTTAAGGGTGAGGGTAAGGGTAAGGGTAAGGGTAAGCTAAAGGGTAAAAGCAAGGGTAAGGGTAAGGGTAAGGGTGAGGGGAAGGGTAAGGGTAAGGGTAAGGGTAAGGGTAAGCTTAAGGGTAAAAGCAAGGGTAAGGGTAAAAGCAAGGGTAAGGGTAAAGGTAAGGGTAAGGTTAAGGGTAAGGGTAAGGGTAAGGGTAAGGGTAAGGGTAAGCTTAAGGGTAAAAGCAAGGGTAAGGGTAAGGGTAAGGGTAAGGGTAAGGGTAAGGGTAAGGGTAAAGGTAAGGGTAAGCCTAAGGGTAAAAGCAAGGGTAAGGGTAAGGGTAAGGGTAAGGGTAAGGGTAAGCTTAAGGGTAAAAGCAAGGGTAAGGGTAAGGGTAAGGGTGAGGGTAAGGGTAAGGGTAAGGGTAAAGGTAAGGTTAAGCCTAAGGGTAAAAGCAAGGGTAAGGGTAAGGGTAAGGGTAAGGGTAAGGGTAAGGGTGAGGGTAAGGGTAAGGTTAAGGGTAAGGGTAAGCTTAAGGGTAAAAGCAAGGGTAAGGGTAAGGGTAAGGGTAAGCGTAAAGGTAAGGGTAAGCCTAAGGGTAAAAGCAAGGGTAAGGGTAAGGGTGAGGGTAAGGGTAAGGGTAAGGGTAAGGGTAAGGGTAAGGGTAAGGGTAAGGGTAAGGGTAAGGGTAAGGGTAAGGGTAAGGGTAAGGGTAAGGGTAAGGGTAAGGGTAAGGGTAAGGGTAAGGGTAAGGGTAAGGGTAAGGGTAAGGGTAAGGGTAAGGGTAAGGGTAAGGGTAAGGGTAAGGGTAAGCTTAAGGGTATAAGCAAGGGTAAGGGTAAGGGTAAGGGTAAGGGTAAGGGTAAGGGTAAGGGTAAGCTTAAGGGTTAAAGCAAGGGTAATGATAAGGGTAAGGGTAAGGGTAAGGGTAAGGGTAAGGGTAAGGGTAAGGGTAAGGGTGAGGGTGAGGGTAAGGGTAAGGGTAAGCTAAAGGGTAAAAGCAAGGGTAAGGGTAAGGGTAAGGGTAAGGGTAAGGGTAAGGGTAAGGGTAAGGGTAAGGGTAAGGGTAAGGGTAAGGGTAAGGGTAAGCTTATGGGTAAATGCAAGGGTAAGGGTAAGGGTAAGGGTAAGGGTAAGGGTAAGGGTAAGGGTAAGGGTAAGGGTAAGGGTAAGGGTAAGGGTAAGGGTAAGGGTAAGGGTAAAGGTAAGGGTAAGCCTAAGGGTAATAGCAAGGGTAAGAGTAAGGGTAAGGGTAAGGGTAAGGGTAAGGGTAAGGGTAAGGGTAAGGGTAAGGGTAAGGGTAAGGGTAAGGGTAAGGGTAAGGGTGAGGGTAAGGGTAAGGGTAAGGGTAAGGGTAAGGGTAAGGGTAAGGGTAAGGGTAAGGGTAAGAGTAAGGGTAAGGGTAAGGGTAAGGGTAAGGGTAAGGGTAAGGGTAAGGGTAAGGGTAAGGGTAAGGGTAAGGGTAAGGGTAAGCTTAAGGGTAAAAGCAAGGGTAAGGGTAAGGGTAAGGGTAAGGGTAAGGGTAAGGGAAAGGGTAAGGGTAAGGGTAAGGGTAAGCTTAAGGGTAAAAGCAAGGGTAAGGGTAAGGGTAAGGGTAAGGGTAAGGGTAAGGGTAAGGGTAAGGGTAAGCTTAAGGGTAAACGCAAGGGTAAGGGTAAGGGTAAGGGTAAGGGTAAGGGTAAGGGTAAGGGTAAGGGTAAGGGTAAGGGTAAGCTTAAGGGTAAAAGCAAAAGTAAGGGTAAGGGTAAGGGTAAGGGTAAGGGTAAGGGTAAGCTTAAGGGTAAAAGCAAGGGTAAGGGTAAGGGTAAGCTTAAGGGTAAAAGCAAGGGTGAGGGTAAGGGTAAGGGTAAGGGTAAGGGTAAGGGTAAGGGTAAGGGTAAGGGTAAGGGTAAGGGTAAGGGTAAGGGTAAGGGTAAGGGTAAGCTTAAGGGTAAAAGCAAGGGTAAGGGTAAGGGTAAGGGTAAGGGTAAGGGTACGGGTAAGGGTAAAGGTAAGGGTAAGCCTAAGGGTAAAAGCAAGGGTAAGGGTAAGGGTAAGGGTAAGGGTAAGGGTTAGGGTAAGGGTAAGGGTAAGGGTAAGGGTAAGAGTAAGGGTAAGGGTAAGCTTAAGGGTAAAAGCAAGGGTAAGGGTAAGGGTAAGGGTAAGGGTAAGGGTAAGGGTAAGGGTAAGGGTAAGGGTAAGGGTAAGCTTAAGGGTAAGGGTAAGGGTAAGGGTAAGCTTAAGGGTAAAAGCAAGGGTAAGGGTAAGTGTAAGGGTAAGGGTAAGGGTAAGGGTAAGGGTAAGGGTAAGCTTAAGGGTAAAAGCAAGGGTAAGGGTAAGGGTAAGGGTAAGGGTAAGGGTAAGGGTAAGGGTAAGGGTAAGGGTAAGGGTAAGGGTAAGGGTAAGGGTAAGGGTAAGGGTAAGCTTAAGGGTAAAAGCAAGGGTAAGGGTAAGGGTAAGGGTAAGGGTAAGGGTAAGGGTAAGGGTAAAGGTAAGGTTAAGCCTAAGGGTAAAAGCAAGGGTAAGGGTAAGGGTAAGGGTAAGGGTAAGGGTAAGGGTAAGAGTAAGGGTAAGGGTAAGGGTAAGGGTAAGGTTAAGGGTAAGGGTAAACTTAAGGGTAAAAGCAAGGGTAAGGGTAAGAGTAAGGGTAAGGGTAAGCCTAAGGGTAAAAGCAAGGGTAAGGGTAAGGGTAAGGGTAAGGGTAAGGGTGAGGGTGAGGGTAAGGGTAAAGGTAAGGGTAAGCCTAAGGGTAAAAGCAAGGGTAGGGGTAAGGGTAAGGGTAAAGGTAAGGGTAAGGGTAAGGGTAAGGGTAAGGGTAAGGGAAAGGGTAAGGGTAAGGGTAAGGGTAAGCTTAAGGGTAAAAGCAAGGGTGAGGGTAAGGGTAAGGGTAAGGGTAAGCCTTAGGGTAAAAGCAAGGGTAAGGGTAAGGGTAAGGGTAAGGGTAAGGGTAAGCTTAAGGGTAAAAGCAAGGGTAAGGGTAAGGGTAAGGGTAAGGGTAAGGGTAAAGGTAAGGGTAAGCCTAAGGGTAAAAGCAAGGGTAAGGGTAAGGGTAAGGGTAAGGGTAAAAGCAAGGGTAAGAGTAAGGGTAAGGGTAAGGGTAAGGGTAAGCTTAAGGGTAAAAAAAGGGTAAGGGTAAGGGTAAGGGTAAGGGTAAGGGTAAGGGTAAGGGTAACGGTAAGCTTAAGGGTAAAAGCAAGGGTAAGCGTAAGGGTAAGGGTAATGGTAAGGGTAAGGGTAAGGGTAAGGGTAAAGGTAAGGGTAAGCCTAAGGGTAAAAGCAAGGGTAAGGGTAAGGGTAAGGGTAAGGGTAAGGGTAAGGGTAAGGGTACGGGTAAGGGTAAGGGTAAGGGTAAGCTTAAGGGTAAAAGCAAGGGTAAGGGTAAGGGTAAGGGTAAGGGTAAGGGTAAGGGTAAGGGTAAGGGTAAGGGTAAGGGTAAGCTTAAGGGTAAGGGTAAGGGTAAGGGTAAGGGTAAGGGTAAGCTAAAGGGTAAAAGCAAGAGTAAGGGTAAGGGTAAGGGTAAGGGTAAGGGTAAGGGTAAGGGTAAGGGTAAGGTTAAGGGTAAGGGTAAGCTTAAGGGTAAAAGCAAGGGTAAGGGTAAGGGTAAGGGTAAGGGTAAGGGAAAGGGTAAGGGTAAGGGTAAGGGTAAGGGTAAGGGTAAGGGTAAGGGTAAGGGTAAGCTTAAGGGTAAAAGCAAGGGTAAGGGTAAGGGTAAGGGTAAGGGTAAGGGTAAGGGTAAGGCTAAGGGTAAGGGTAAAGGTAAGGGTAAGCCTAAGGGTAGAAGCAAGGGTAAGGGTAAGGGTAAGAGTAAGGGTAAGCTTAAGGGTAAAAGCAAGGGTTAGGGTAAGGGTAAAGGTAAGGGCAAGGGTAAGGGTAAGGGTAAGGGTAAGCTTAAGGGTAAAAGCAAGGGTAAGGGTAAGAGTAAGGGTAAGGGTAAGGGTAAGCTTAAGGGTAAAAGCAAGGGTAAGGGTAAGGGTGAGAATAAGAATGAGGGTAAGGGTAAGGGTAAGGGTAAGGGTAAGAGTAAGGGTAAGGGTAAGGGTAAGGGTAAAGGTAAGGGTAAGGGTAAGGGTAAGGGTTAGGGTAAGGGTAAGGGTAAGGGTAAGGGTAAGGGTAAGGGTAAGGGTAAGGGAAAGGGTAAAGGTAAGCT
The DNA here is from genome assembly GCA_958510865.1 of Myrrha octodecimguttata. NCBI lineage: Eukaryota > Metazoa > Arthropoda > Insecta > Coleoptera > Coccinellidae > Myrrha > Myrrha octodecimguttata. Next base: position 9,619 of record CAUEHS010000061.1, on the reverse strand, counting down.
TAAGAGTAAAAGCAAGGGTAAGGGTAAGGGTAAGGGTAAGGGTAAGGGTAAGGGTAAGGATAAAGGTAAGGGTAAGCCTAAGGGTAAAAGCAAGGGTAAGGGTAAGGGTAAGGGTAAGGGTAAGGGTAAGGGTAAGGGTAAGAGTAAGAGTAAGGGTAAGGGTAAGGGTAAGGGTAAGGGTAAGGGTAAGGGTAAGCTTAAGGGTAAAAGCAAGGGTAAGGGTAAGGGTAAGGGTAAGGGTAAGGGTAAGGGTAAGGGTAAGGGTAAGCTTAAGGGTAAGGGTAAGGGTAAGGGTAAGCTTAAGGGTAAAAGCAAGGGTAAGGGTAAGGGTAAGGGTAAGGGTAAGGGTAAGGGTAAGGGTAAGGGTAAGGGTAAGGGTAAGCTTAAGGGTAAAAGCAAGGGTAAGGGTAAGGGTAAGGGTAAGGGTAAGGGTAAGGGTAAGGGTAAGGGTAAGCTTAAGGGTAAGGGTAAGGGTAAGGGTAAGCTTAAGGGTAAAAGCAAGGGTAAGGGTAAGGGTAAGGGTAAGGGTAAGGGTAAGGGTAAGGGTAAGGGTAAGGGTAAGGGTAAGCTTAAGGGTAAAAGCAAGGGTAAGGGTAAGGGTAAGGGTAAGGGTAAGGGTAAGAGTAAGGGTAAGCTTAAGGGTAAAAGCAAGGGTAAGGGTAAGGGTAAGGGTAAGGGTAAGGGTAAACTTAAGGGTAAAAGCAAGGGTAAGGGTAAGGGTAAGCTTAAGGGTAAAAGAAAGAGTAAGGGTAAGGGTAAGGGTAAGGGTAAGGGTAAGGATAAGGGTAAGGGTAAGGGTAAGCTTAAGGGTAAAAGCAAGGGTAAGGGTAAGGGGGAGGGTAAGGGTAAGGGTAAGGGTAAGGGTAAGGGTAAGGGTAAGGGTAAGGGTAAGGGTAAGGGTAAGCTTAAGGGTAAGGGTAAGGGTAAGGGTAAGGGTAAGCTTAAGGGTAAGGGTAAGGGTAAGGGTAAGGGTAAGGGTAAGCTTAAGGGTAAAAGCAAGGGTAAGGGTAAGGGTAAGGGTAAGGTTAAGGGTAAGGGTAAGGGTAAGGGTAAGGGTAAGGTTAAGGGTAAGGGTAAGGGTAAGCTTAAGGGTAAAAGCAAGGGTAAGGGTAAGGGTAAGGGTAAGGGTAAGGGTAAGGGTAAGGGTAAGGGTAAGGGTAAGGGTAAGGGTAAGGGTAAGGGTAAGGGTAAAGGTAAGAGTAAGCCTAAGGGTTAAAGCAAGGGTAAGGGTAAGGGTAAGGGTAAGGGTAAGGGTAAGGGTAAGGGTAAGGGTAAGGGTAAGGGTAAGGGTAAGGGTAAGGGTAAGGGTAAGGGTAAGGGTAAGCTTAAGGGTAAAAGCAAGGGTAAGGGTAAGGGTAAGGGTGAGGGTAAGGGTAAGGGTAAACTTAAGGGTAAAAGCAAGGGTAAGGGTAAGGGTAAGGGTAAGGGTAAGGGTAAGCTTAAGGGTAAGGGTAAGGGTAAGGGTAAGGGTAAGCTTAAGGGTAAAAGCAAGGGTAAGGGTAAGGGTAAGGGTAAGGGTAAGGGTAAGGGTAAAGGTAAGGGTAAGCCTAAGGGTAAAAGCAAGGGTAAGGGTAAGGGTAAGGGTAAGGGTAAGGGTAAGGGTAAGGGTAAGGGTAAGGGTAAGAATAAGGGTAAGGGTAAGGGTAAGGGTAAGGGTAAGGGTAAGGGTAAGGGTAAGGGTAAGGGTAAGGGTAAGGGTAAGGGTAAGCTTAAGGGTAAAAGCAAGGGTAAGGGTAAGGGTAATGGTAACGGTAAGGGTAAGGGTAAGGGTAAGGGTAAGGGTAAGCTTAAGGGTAAAAGCAAGGGTAAGGGTAAGGGTAAGGGTAAGGGTAAGGGTAAGGGTAAGGGTAAGGGTAAGGGTAAGCTTAAGGGTAAGGGTAAGGGTAAGGGTAAGGGTAAGCTTAAGGGTAAAAGCAAGGGTAAGGGTAAGGGTAAGGGTAAGGGTAAGGGTAAGGGTAAGGATAAGGGTAAGGGAAAGGGTAAGGGTAAGGGTAAGGGTAAGGGTAAGCTTAAGGGTAAAAGCAAGGGTGAGGGTAAAAGCAAGGGTTAGGGTAAGGGTAAGGGTAAGGGTAAGGGTAAGGGTAAGGGTAAGGGCAAGGGTAAGGGTAAGGGTAAGGGTAAGTGTAAGGGTAAGCTTAAGGGTAAAAGCAAGGGTAAGGGTAAGGGTAAGGGTAAGGGTAAGGGTAAGGGTAAGGGTAAGGGTAAATGTAAGGGTAAGCTTAAGGGTAAAAGCAAGGGTAAGGGTAAGGGTGAGGGTAAGGGTAAGGGTGAGGGTAAGGGTAAGGGTGAGGTTAAGAGTAAGGGTAAGGGTAAGGGTAAGGGTAAGGGTAAGGGTAAGGGTAAGGGTAAGGGTAAGGGTAAGGGTAAGGGTAAGGGTAAGCTTAAGGGTAAAAGCAAGGGTAAGGGTAAGGGTAAGGGTAAGCTTAAGGGTAAAAGCAAGGGTAAGGGTAAGGGTAAGGGTAAGGGTAAGGGTAAACTTAAGGGTAAAAGCAAGGGTAAGGGTAAGGGTAAGCTTAAGGGTAAAAGAAAGAGTAAGGGTAAGGGTAAGGGTAAGGGTAAGGGTAAGGATAAGGGTAAGGGTAAGGGTAAGCTTAAGGGTAAAAGCAAGGGTAAGGGTAAGGGGGAGGGTAAGGGTAAGGGTAAGGGTAAGGGTAAGGGTAAGGGTAAGGGTAAGGGTAAGGGTAAGGGTAAGCTTAAGGGTAAGGGTAAGGGTAAGGGTAAGGGTAAGCTTAAGGGTAAGGGTAAGGGGAAGGGTAAGGGTAAGGGTAAGCTTAAGGGTAAAAGCAAGGGTAAGGGTAAGGGTAAGGATAAGGTTAAGGGTAAGGGTAAGGGTAAGGGTAAGGTTAAGGGTAAGGGTAAGGGTAAGCTTAAGGGTAAAAGCAAGGGTAAGGGTAAGGGTAAGGGTAAGGGTAAGGGTAAGGGTAAGGGTAAGGGTAAGGGTAAGGGTAAGGGTAAGGGTAAGGGTAAGGGTAAAGGTAAGAGTAAGCCTAAGGGTTAAAGCAAGGGTAAGGGTAAGGGTAAGGGTAAGGGTAAGGGTAAGGGTAAGGGTAAGGGTAAGGGTAAGGGTAAGGGTAAGGGTAAGGGTAAGGGTAAGGGTAAGGGTAAGGGTAAGGGTAAGGGTAAGCTTAAGGGTAAAAGCAAGGGTAAGGGTAAGGGTAAGGGTAAGGGTGAGGGTAAGGGTAAGGGTAAACTTAAGGGTAAAAGCAAGGGTAAGGGTAAGGGTAAGGGTTAGGGTAAGGGTAAGCTTAAGGGTAAGGGTAAGGGTAAGGGTAAGGGTAAGCTTAAGGGTAAAAGCAAGGGTAAGGGTAAGGGTAAGGGTAAGGGTAAGAGTAAGGGTAAAGGTAAGGGTAAGCCTAAGGGTAAAAGCAAGGGTAAGGGTAAGGGTAAGGGTAAGGGTAAGGGTAAGGGTAAGGGTAAGGGTAAGAATAAGGGTAAGGGTAAGGGTAAGGGTAAGGGTAAGGGTAAGGGTAAGGGTAAGGGTAAGGGTAAGGGTAAGGGTAAGGGTAAGCTTAAGGGTAAAAGCAAGGGTAAGGGTAAGGGTAAGGGTAACGGTAAGGGTAAGGGTAAGGGTAAGGGTAAGGGTAAGCTTAAGGGTAAAAGCAAGGGTAAGGGTAAGGGTAAGGGTAAGGGTAAGGGTAAGGGTAAGGGTAAGGGTAAGGGTAAGCTTAAGGGTAAGGGTAAGGGTAAGGGTAAGGGTAAGCTTAAGGGTAAAAGCAAGGGTAAGGGTAAGGGTAAGGGTAAGGGTAAGGGTAAGGGTAAGGATAAGGGTAAGGGAAAGGGTAAGGGTAAGGGTAAGGGTAAGGGTAAGCTTAAGGGTAAAAGCAAGGGTGAGGGTAAAAGCAAGGGTTAGGGTAAGGGTAAGGGTAAGGGTAAGGGTAAGGGTAAGGGTAAGGGTAAGGGTAAGGGTAAGGGTAAGGGTAAGGGTAAGTGTAAGGGTAAGCTTAAGGGTAAAAGCAAGGGTAAGGGTAAGGGTAAGGGTAAGGGTAAGGGTAAGGGTAAGGGTAAATGTAAGGGTAAGCTTAAGGGTAAAAGCAAGGGTAAGGGTAAGGGTGAGGGTAAGGGTAAGGGTGAGGGTAAGAGTAAGGGTAAGGGTAAGGGTAAGGGTAAGGGTAAGGGTAAGGGTAAGGGTAAGGGTAAGGGTAAGGGTAAGGGTAAGGGTAAGGGTAAGCTTAAGGGTAAAAGCAAGGGTAAGGGTAAGGGTAAGGGTAAGGGTAAGGGTAAGGGTAAGGGTAAGGGTAAGGGTAAGGGTAAGGGTAAGCTTAAGGGTAAAAGCAAGGGTAAGGGTAAGGGTAAGGGTAAGGGTAAGGGTAAGGGTAAGCTTAAGGGTAAAAGCAAGGGTAAGGGTAAGGGTAAGGGTAAGGGTAAGGGTAAATGAAAGGGTAAGCCTAAGAGTAAAAGCAAGGGTAAGGGTAAGGGTAAGGGTAAGGGTAAAAGCAAGGGTAAGGGTAAGGGTAAGGGTAAGGGTAAGGGTAAGCTTAAGGGTAAAAGCAAGGGTAAGGGTAAGGGTAAGGGTAAATGTAAGGGTAAGCCTAAGAGTAAAAGCAAGGGTAAGGGTAAGGGTAAGGGTAAGGGTAAAAGCAAGGGTAAGGGTAAGGGTAAGGGTAAGGGTAAGCTTAAGGGTAAAAGCAAGGGTAAGGGTAAGAGTAAGGGTAAGGGTAAGGGTAAGGGTAAGGGTAAGGGTAAGGGTAACGGTAAGCTTAAGGGTAAAAGCAAGGGTAAGCGTAAGGGTAAGGGTAAGGGTAAGGGTAAGGGTAAGGGTAAGGGTAAGGGTAAGGGTAAAGGTAAGGGTAAGCCTAAGGGTAAAAGCAAGGGTAAGGGTAAGGGTAAGGGTAAGGGTAAGGGTGAGGGTAAGGGTAAGGGTAAGGGTACGGGTAAGGGTAAGGGTAAGGGTAAGCTTAAGGGTAAAAGCAAGGGTAAGGGTAAGGGTAAGGGTAAGGGTAAGGGTAAGGGTAAGGGTAAGGGTAAGGGTAAGGGTAAGCTTAAGGGTAAGGGTAAGGGTAAGGGTAAGCTAAAGGGTAAAAGCAAGGGTAAGGGTGAGGGTAAGGGTAAGGGTAAGGGTAAGGGTAAGGTTAAGGGTAAGGGTAAGCTTAAGGGTAAAAGCAAGGGTAAGGGTAAGGGTAAGGGTAAGGGTAAGGGAAAGGGTAAGGGTAAGGGTAAGGGTAAGGGTAATGGTAAGGGTAAGGGTAAGCTTAAGGGTAAAAGCAAGGGTAAGGGTAAGGGTAAGGGTAAGGGTAAGGGTAAGGGTGAGGGTAAAGGTAAGGGTAAGCCTAAGGGTAAAAGCAAGGGTAAGGGTAAGGGTAAGGGTAAGGGTAAGCTTAAGGGTAAAAGCAAGGGTAAGGGTAAGGGTAAAGGTAAGGGCAAGGGTAAGGGTAAGGGTAAGGGTAAGCTTAATGGTAAAAGCAAGGGTAAGGGTAAGAGTAAGGGTAAGGGTAAGGGTAAGCTTAAGGGTAAAAGCAAGAGTAAGGGTAAGGGTGAGAATAAGAATGAGGGTAAGGGTAAGGGTAAGGGTAAGGGTAAGAGTAAGGGTAAGGGTAAGGGTAAGGGTAAAGGTAAGGGTAAGGGTAAGGGTAAGGGTTAGGAAAAGGGTAAGGGTAAGGGTAAGGGTAAGGGTAAGGGTAAGGGTAAGGGTAAGGGTAAGGGTAAGGGTAAAGGTAAGCGTAAGGGTAAAAGCAAGGGTAAGGGTAAGGGTAAGGGTAAGGTTAAGGGTAAGGTTAAAGGTAAGGGTAAGCCTAAGGGTAAAAGCAAGGGTAAGGGTAAGGGTAAGGGTAAGGGTAAGGGTAAGGGTAAGGGTAAGGGTAAGGGTAAGGGTAAGGGTAAGGGTAAGAGTAAGGGTAAGGGTAAGGGTAAGGGTAAGGGTAAGGGTAAGGGTAAGGGTAAGGGTAAGCTTAAGGGTAAAAGCAAGGGTAAGGGTAAGGGTAAGGGTAAGGGTAAGGGTAAGGGTAAGGGTAAGGGTAAGGGTAAGGGTAAGGGTAAGCTTAAGGGTAAAAGCAAGGGTAAGGGTAAGGGTAAGGGTAAGGGTAAGGGTAAGGGTAAGGGTAAGGGTAAGCTAAAGGGTAAGGGTAAGGGTAAGGGTAAGGGTAAGCTTAAGGGTAAAAGCAAGGGTAAGGGTAAGGGTAAGGGTAAGGGTAATGGTAAGGGTAAGGGTAAGCTTAAGGGTAAAAGCAAGGGTAAGGGTAAGGGTAAGGGTAAGGGTAAGGGTAAGAGTAAGGGTAAGCTTAAGGGTAAAAGCAAGGGTAAGGGTAAGGGTAAGGGTAAGGGTAAGGGTAAGGGTAAGGGTAAGGGTAAGGGTAAGGGTAAGGGTAAACTTAAGGGTAAAAGCAAGGGTAAGGGTAAGGGTAAGCTTAAGGGTAAAAGCAAGGGTAAGGGTAAGCGTAATGGGTAAGGGTAAGGGTAAGGGTAAGGGTAAGGGTAAGGGTAAGGGTAAGGGTAAGGGTATGCTTAAGGGTAAAAGCAAGGGTAAGGGTAAGGGTAAGGGTAAGGGTAAGGGTAAGGGTAAGGGTAAGGGTAAGGGTAAGGGTAAGCTTAAGGGTAAGGGTAAGGGTAAGGGTAAGGGTAAGCTTAAGGGATAAAGCAAGGGTAAGGGTAAGGGTAAGGGTAAGGGTAAGGGTAAGGGTAAGGGTAAGGGTAAGGGTAAGGGTAAGGGTAAGGGTAAGGGTAAGGGTAAGGGTAAGGGTAAGGGTAAGGGTAAGGGTATGGGTAAGGGTAAGGGTAAGCTTAAGGGTAAAAGCAAGGGTAAGGGTAAGGGTAAGGGTAAGGGTAAGGGTAAGGGTAAGGGTAAGGGTAAGGGTAAGGGTAAAGGTAAGGGTAAGCCTAAGGGTAAAAGCAAGGGTAAGGGTAAGGGTAAGGGTAAGGGTAAGGTTAAGGGTAAGGGTAAGGGTAAGGGTAAGGGTAAGGGTAAGGGTAAGGGTAAGGGTAAGGGTAAGGGTAAGGGTAAGGGTAAGGGTAAGGGTAAGGGTAAGGGTAAGGGTAAGGGTAAGGGTAAGGGTAAGGGTAAGGGTAAGGGTAAGGGTAAGGGTAAGGGTAAGGGTAAGCTTAAGGGTAAATGCAAGGGTAAGGGTAAGGGTAAGGGTAAGGGTAAGGGTAAGGGTGAGGGTAAGGGTAAGGGTAAGCTTTAGGGTAAAAGCAAGGGTAAGGGTAAGGGTAAGGGTAAGCTTAAGGGTAAGGGTAAGGGTAAGGGTAAGGGTAAGCTTAAGGGTAAAAGCAAGGGTAAGGGTAAGGGTAAGGGTAAGGGTAAGGGTAAGGGTAAGGGTAAAGGTAAGGGTAAGCCTAAGGGTAAAAGCAAGGGTAAGGGTAAGGGTAAGGGTAAGGGTAAGGGTAAGGGTAAGGGTAAGGGTAAGGTTAAGGGTAAGGGTAAGGGTAAGGGTAAGAGTAAGGGTAAGGGTAAGGGTAAGGGTAAGGGTAAGCTTAAGGGTAAAAGCAAGGGTAAGGGTAAGGGTAAGGGTAACGGTAAGGGTAACGGTAAGGGTAAGGGTAAGGGTAAGGGTAAGGGTAAGTGTAAGCTTAAGGGTAAAAGCAAGGGAAAGGGTAAGGGTAAGGGTAAGGGTAAGGGTAAGGGTAAGGGTAAGGGTAAGGGTAAGGGTAAGGGTAAGGGTAAATGTAAGGGTAAGCCTAAGGGTAAAAGCAAGGGTAAGGGTAAGGGTAAGGGTAAGGGTAAGGGTAAGGGTAAGGGTAAGGGTAAGCTTAAGGATAAAAGCAAGGGTAAGGGTAAGGGTAAGGGTAAGGGTAAGGGTGAGGGTAAGGGTAAGGGTAAGGGTAAGGGTAAGCTTAAGGGTAAGGGTAAGGGTAAGGGTAAGGGTAAGCTTAAGGGTAAAAGCAAGGGTAAGGGTAAGGGTAAGGGTGAGGGGAAGGGTGAGGGTAAGGGTAAGGGTAAGCTTAAGGGTAAAAGCAAGGGTAAGGGTAAAAGCAAGGGTAAGGGTAAGGGTAAGGGTAAGGGTAAGGGTAAGGGTAAGGGTAAGGGTAAGGGTAAGGGTAAGTGTAAGGGTAAGGGTAATGGTAAGCTTAAGGGTAAAAGCAAGGGTAAGGGTAAGGATAAGGGTAAGGGTAAGGGTAAGGGTAAGGGTAAAGGTAAGGGTAAGCCTAAGGGTAAAAGCAAGGGTAAGGGTAAGGGTAAGGGTAAGGGTAAGGGTAAGGGTAAGGGTAAGGGTAAGGGTAAGGGTAAGGGTAAGCTTAAGGGTAAAAGCAAGGGTGAGGGTAAGGGTAAGGGTAAGGGTAAGGGTAAGCTTAAGGGTAAAAGCAAGGGTGAGGGTAAGGGTAAGGGTAAGGGTAAGGGTGAGGGTAAGGGTAAGCTTAAGGGTAAAAGCAAGGGTAAGGGTAAGGGTAAGGGTAAGGGTAAGGGTAAGGGTAAGGGTAAGGGTAAGGGTAAGGGTAAGGGAAAGGGTAAAGGTAAGGGTAAGCCTAAGGGTAAAAGCAAGGGTAAGGGTAAGGGTAAGGGTAAGGGTAAGGGTAAGGGTAAGGGTAAGGGTAAGGGTAAGGGTAAGGGTAAGGGTAAGGGAAAGGGTAAGGGTAAGGGTAAGGGTAAGGGTAAGGGTAAGGGTAAGGGTAAGAGTAAGGGTAAGGGTAAGGGTAAGGGTAAGCTAAAGGGTATAAGCAAGGGTAAGGGTAAGGGTAAGGGTAAGGGTAAGGGTAAGGGTAAGGGTAAGCTTAAGGGTAAAAGCAAGGGTAAGGGTCAGGGTAAGGGTAAGGGTAAGGGTAAGGGTAAGGGTAAGTGTAAGGGTAAGGGTAAGGGTAAGGGTAAGGGTAAGCTTAAGGGTAAAAGCAAGGGTAAGGGTAAAAGCAAGGGTAAGGGTAAGGGTAAGGGTAAGGGTAAGGGTAAGGGTAAGGGTAAGGGTAAGGGTAAGGGTAAGGGTAAGGGTAAGTGTAAGCTTAAGGGTAAAAGCAAGGGAAAGGGTAAGGGTAAGGGTAAGGGTAAGGGTAAGGGTAAGGGTAAGGGTAAGGGTAAGGGTAAGGGTAAGGGTAAGGGTAAATGTAAGGGTAAGCCTAAGGGTAAAAGCAAAGGTAAGGGTCAGGGAACCCTTACCCTTACCCTTACCCTTGCTTTTACCCTTAGGCTTACCCTTACCTTTAACCTTACCCTTACCCTTACCCTCACCATTACCCTTACCCTTACCCTTGCTTTTACCCTTAAGCTTACCCTTACCCTTACCCTTACCCTTACCCTTACCCTTACCCTTACCCTTACCCTTACCCTTACCCTTACCCTTACCCTTACCCTTACCCTTACCCTTACCCTTACCCTTGCTTTTACCCTAAAGCTTACCCTTACCTTTACCCTTACCCTTACCCTTACCCTTACCCTTACACTTACCCTTACCCTTGCTTTTACCCTTAAGCTTACCCTTACCCTTACCCTTACCCTTACCCTTAAGCTTACCCTTACACTTACCCATACCCTTACCCTTACCCTTACCCTTACCCTTACCCTTACCCTTACCCTTACCCTTGCTTTTACCCTTAAGCTTACCCTTACCTTTACCCTTACCCTTACCCTTACCCTTACCCTTATCCTTGCTTTTACCCTTAGGCTTACCCTTACCTTTACCCTTACCCGTACCCTTACCCTTACCCTTACCCTTACCCTTACCCTTGCTTTTACCCTTAAGCTTACCCTTACCCTTAACCT
>CAUEHS010000060.1:0-18652 GCA_958510865.1 Myrrha octodecimguttata | reverse complement strand
AAGGGTAAGGGTAAGGGTAAGGGTAAGGGTAAGGGTAAGGGTAAGGGTAAGGGTAAGGGTAAATGTAAGCTTAAGGGTAAAAGCAAGGGTAAGGGTAAGGGTAAGGGTAAGGGTAAGCCTAAGGGTAAAAGCAAGGGTAAGGGTAAGGGTAAGGGTAAGGGTAAGGGTAAGGGTAAGCTTAAGGGTAAAAGCAAGGGTAAGGGTAAGGGTAAGGGTAAGGGTAAGTGTAAGGGTAAGGGTAAGCTTAAGGGTAAAAGCAAGGGTAAGGGTAAGGGTAAGGGTAAGGGTAAGGGTAAGGGTAAGGGTAAGGGTAAGGGTAAGGGTAAGGGTAAGGGTAAGGGTAAAGGTAAGGGTAAGCCTAAGGGTCAAAGCAAGGGTAAGGGTAAGGGTAAGGGTAAGGGTAAGGGTAAGGGTAAGGGTAAGGTTAAGGGTAAGGGTAAGCTTAAGGGTAAAAGCAAGGGTAAGGGTAAGGGTAAGGGTAAGGGTAAGGGTAAGGGTAAGGGTGAGGGTAAGTGTAAGGGTAAGCTTAAGGGTAAGGGTAAGGGTAAGGGTAAGGGTAAGCCTAAGGGTAAAAGCAAGGGTAAGTGTAAGGGTAAGGGTAAGGGTAAGGGTAAGCTTACCCTTACCCTTACCCTTACCCTTACCCTTACCCTTGCTTTTACCCTTAAGCTTACCCTTACCCTTACCCTTACCCTTACCCTTACCCTTACCCTTACCCTTACCCTTACCCTTATCCTTACCCTTGCTTTTACCCTCAAGCTCACCCTTACCCTTACCCTTACCCTTACCCTTACCCTTACCCTTACCCTTACCCTTACCCTTACCCTTACCCTTACCCTTACCCTTGCTTTTATTCTTAGGCTTACCCTTACCTTTACCCTTACCCTTACCCTCACCCTTACCCTCACCCTTACCCTTACCCTTGCTTTTACCCTTAAGCTTACCCTTACCCTTACCCTTACCCTTACCCTTACCCTTGCTTTTACCCTTAAGCTTACCCTTACCCTTACCCTTAACCTTACCCTTACCCTTGCTTTTACCCTTAGGCTTACCCTTACCCTTACCCTTACCCTTACCCTTGCTTTTACCCTTAAGCTTACCCTTACCCCTACCCTTACTCTTACCCTTACCCTTACCCTTACCCTTACCCTTACCCTTACCCTTACCCTTACCCTTACCCTTACCCTTACCCTTACCCTTGCTTTTACCCTTAGGCTTACCCTTACCTTTACCCTTACCCTAACCCTTACCCTTACCCTTACCCTTACCCTCACCCTTGCTTTTACCCTTAAGCTTACCCTTACCCTTACCCTTACCCTTACCCTTACCCTTACCCTTACCCTTACCCTTGCTTTTACCCTTAAGCTTACCCTTACCCTTACCCTTACCCTTACCCTTACCCTTACCCTTACCCTTACCCTTACCCTTACCCTTGCTTTTACCCTTAAGCTTACCCTTACCCTTACCCTTACCCTTACCCTTACCCTTACCCTTACCCTTACCCTTGCTTTTACCCTTAGGCTTACCCTTACCTTTACCCTTACCCTTACCCTTACCCTTACCCTTACCCTTGCTTTTACCCTTAAGCTTACCCTTACCCTTACCCTTACCCTTAAGCTTACCCTTACCCTTACCCTTACCCTTACCCTTACCCTTACCCTTACCCTTACCCTTACCCTTACCCTTACCCTTACCCTTACCCTTACCCTTACCCTTACCCTTGCTTTTACCCTTAAGCTTACCCTTACCCTTACCCTTACCCTTACCCTTACCCTTACCCTTACCCTTGCTTTTACCCTTAAGCTTACCCTTACCCTTACCCTTACCCTTAAGCTTACCCTTACCCTTATCCTTACCCTTACCCTTACCCTTACCCTTACCCTTACCCTTACCCTTACCCTTACCCTTGCTTTTAACCTTAAGCTTACCCTTACCCTTACCCTTACCCTCACCCTTAAGCTTACCCTTACCCTTACCCTTACCCTTACCCTTACCCTTAACCTTACCCTTGCTTTTACCCTTAAGCTTACCCTTACCCTTACCCTTACCCTTACCCTTAAGCTTACCCTTACCCTTACCCTTACCCTTACCCTTACCCTTGCTTTTACCCTTAAGCTTACCCTTACCCTTACCCTTACCCTTACCCTTAAGCTTACCCTTACCCTTACCCTTACCCTTACCCTTACACTTACCCTTACCCTTACCCTTGCTTTTACCCTTAAGCTTACCCTTACCCTTACCCTAAGTAAGGGTAAGGGTAAGGGTAAGGGTAAGGGTAAGGGTAAGGGTAAGGGTAAGGGTAAGGGTAAGGGTAAGGGTAAGGGTAAGGGTAAGGGTAAGGGTAAGGGTAAGGGTAAGGGTAAGCTTAAGGGTAAGGGTAAGGGTAAGGGTAAGGGTAAGCCTAAGGGTAAAAGCAAGGGTAAGGGTAAGGGTAAGGGTAAGGGTAAGGGTAAGCTTAAGGGTAAAAGCAAGGGTAAGGGTAAGGCTAAGGGTAAGGGTAAGGGTAAGGGTAAGGGTAAGGGTAAGCTTAAGGGTAAAAGCAAAGGTAAGGGTAAGGGTAAGGGTAAGGGTAAGGGTAAGGGTAAGGGTAAAGGTGAGGGTAAGCCTAAGGGTAAAAGCAAGGGTAAGGGTAAGGGTAAGGGTAAGGGTAAGGGTAAGGGTAAGGGTAGGGGTAAGAGTAAGGGTAAGGGTAAGCTTAAGGGTAAAAGCAAGGGTAAGGGTAAGGGTAAGGGTAAGGGTAAGGGTAAGCTTAAGGGTAAGGGTAAGGGTAAGGGTAAGGGTAAGGGTAAGGGTAAGCTTAAGGGTAAAAGCAAGGGTAAGGGTAAGGGTAAGGGTAAGGGTAAGCCTAAGGGTAAAAGCAAGGGTAAGGGTAAGGGTAAGGGTAAGGGTAAGGGTAAGCTTAAGGGTAAAAGCAAGGGTAAGGGTAAGGGTAAGGGTAAGGGTAAGGGTAAGGGTAAGGGTAAGCTTAAGGGTAAAAGCAAGGGTAAGGGTAAGGGTAAGGGTAAGGGTAAGGGTAAGGGTAAGGGTAAGGGTAAAGGTAAGGGTAAGCCTAAGGGTAAAAGCAAGGGTAAGGGTAAGGGTAAGGGTAAGGGTAAGGGTAAGCTTAAGGGTAAAAGCAAGGGTAAGGGTAAGGGTAAGGGTAAGGGTAAGGGTAAGGGTAAGGGTAAGGGTAAGGGTAAGGGTAAGGGTAAAGGTAAGGGTAAGCCTAAGGGTAAAAGCAAGGGTAAGGGTAAGGGTAAGGGTAAGGGTAAGAGTAGGGGTAAGGGTAAGGGTAAGCTTAAGGGTAAAAGCAAGGGTAAGGGTAAGGGTAAGGGTAAGGGTAAGCCTAAGGGTAAAAGCAAGGGTAAGGGTAAGGGTAAGGGTAAGGGTTAGGGTAAGGGTAAGCTTAAGGGTAAAAGCAAGGGTGAGGGTAAGGGTAAGGGTAAGGGTAAGGGTAAGGGTAAGGGTAAGGGTAAGGGTAAGGGTAAGCTTAAGGGTAAAAGTAAGGGTAAGGGTAAGGGTAAGGGTAAGGGTAAGGGTAAGGGTAAGGGTAAGGGTAAGGGTAAGCTTAAGGGTAAAAGCAAGGGTAAGGGTAAGGGTAAGGGTAAGGGTAAGGGTAAAGGTAAGGGTAAGCCTAAGGGTAAAAGCAAGGGTAAGGGTAAGGGTAAGGGTAAGGGTAAGGGTAAGGGTAAGGGTAAGGGTAAGGGTAAGGGTAAGGGTAAGGGTAAGGGTAAGGGTAAGGGTAAGGGTAAGGGTAAGGGTAAGGGTAAGGGTAAGGGTAAGGGTAAGGGTAAGGGTAAGGGTAAGGGTAAAGGTAAGGGTAAGGGTAAGGGTAAGGGTAAGCTTAAGGGTAAAAGCAAGGGTAAGGGTAAGGGTAAGGGTAAGCCTAAGGGTAAAAGCAAGGGTAAGGGTAAGGGTAAGGGTAAGGGTAAGGGTAAGCTTAAGGGTAAAAGCAAGGGTAAGGGTAAGGGTAAGGGTAAGGGTAAGGGTAAGGGTAAGGGTAAGCTTAAGGGTAAAAGCAAGGGTAAGGGTAAGGGTAAGGGTAAGGGTAAGGGTAAAGGTAAGGGTAAGCCTAAGGGTAAAAGCAAGGGTAAGGGTAAGGGTAAGGGTAAGGGTAAGGGTAAGGGTAAGGGTAAGGGTAAGCTTAAGGGTAAAAGCAAGGGTAAGGGTAAGGGTAAGGGTAAGGGTAAGGGTAAGGGTAAGGGTAAGGGTAAGGGTAAGGGTAAGGGTAAGGGTAAGGGTAAGGGTAAGCTTAAGGGTAAGGGTAAGGGTAAGGGTAAGGGTAAGCTTAAGGGTAAAAGCAAGGTTAAGGGTAAGGGTAAGGGTAAGGGTAAGGGTAAGGGTAAGGGTAAGCTTAAGGGTAAGGGTAAGGGTAAGGGTAAGGGTAAGCTTAAGGGTAAAAGCAAGGGTAAGGGTAAGGGTAAGGGTAAGGGTAAGGGTAAGCTTAAGGGTAAGGGTAAGGGTAAGGGTAAGGGTAAGCTTAAGGGTAAAAGCAAGGGTAAGGTTAAGGGTAAGGGTAAGGGTAAGGGTAAGGGTAAGGGTAAGCTTAAGGGTAAGGGTAAGGGTAAGGGTAAGGGTAAGCTTAAGGGTAAAAGCAAGGGTAAGGGTAAGGTTAAGGGTAAGGGTAAGGGTAAGGGTAAGGGTAAGGGTAAGGGTAAGGGTAAGGGTAAGGGTAAGGGTAAGGGTAAGGGTAAGGGTAAGGGTAAGGGTAAGGGTAAGGGTAAGCTTAAGGGTAAGGGTAAGGGTAAGGGTAAGCTTAAGGGTAAAAGCAAGGGTAAGGGTAAGGGTAAGGGTAAGGGTAAGGGTAAGCTTAAGGGTAAAAGCAAGGGTAAGGGTAAGGGTAAGGGTAAGGGTAAGGGTAAGGGTAAGGTTAAGGGTAAGGGTAAGGGTAAGGGTAAGCTTAAGGGTAAGGGTAAGGGTAAGGGTAAGCTTAAGGGTAAAAGCAAGGGTAAGGGTAAGGGTAAGGGTGAGGGTAAAGGTAAGGGTAAGCCTAAGGGTAAAAGCAAGGGTAAGGGTAAGGGTAAGGGTAAGGGTAAGGGTAAGGGTAAGGGTAAGGGTAAGGGTAAGGGTAAGGGTAAGCTTAAGGGTAAAAGCAAGGGTAAGGGTAAGGGTAAGGGTAAGGGTAAGGGTAAGAGTAAGGGTAAGGGTAAGGGTAAGGGTAAGGGTAAGCTTAAGGGTAAAAGCAAGGGTAAGGGTAAGGGTAAGGGTAAGGGTTGCTTTTACTCTTAGGCTTACTCTTACCTTTACCCTTACCCTTACCCTTACCCTTACCCTTACCCTCACCCTTACCCTTACCCTTGCTTTTACCCTTAAGCTTACCCTTACCCTTACCCTTACCCTTACCCTTACCCTTACCCTTACCCTTGCTTTTACCCTTAAGCTTACCCTTACCCTTACCCTTAACCTTACCCTTACCCTTGCTTTTACCCTTAGGCTTACCCTTACCCCTACCCTTACCCTTACCCTTGCTTTTACCCTTAAGCTTACCCTTACCCTTACCCTTACTCTTACCCTTACCCTTACCCTAACCCTTACCCTTACCCTTACCCTTACCCTTACCCTTACCCTTACCCTTACCCTTGCTTTTACCCTTAGGCTTACCCTTACCTTTACCCTTACCCTAACCCTTACCCTTACCCTTACCCTTACCCTTACCCTTACCCTTGCTTTTACCCTTAAGCTTACCCTTACCCTTACCCTTACCCTTACCCTTACCCTTACCCTTACCCTTACCCTTACCCTTACCCTTACCCTTACCCTTACCCTTACCCTTACCCTTACCCTTACCCTTACCCTTGCTTTTACCCTTAAGCTTACCCTTACCCTTACCCTTACCCTTACCCTTACCCTTACCCTTACCCTTACCCTTACCCTTACCCTTACCCTTACCCTTGCTTTTACCCTTAAGCTTACCCTTACCCTTACCCTTACCCTTACCCTTACCCTTACCCTTACCCTTACCCTTAACCTTGCCCTTGCTTTTACCCTTAGGCTTACCCTTACCTTTACCCTTACCCTTACCCTTACCCTTACCCTTACCCTTGCTTTTACCCTTGAGCTTACCCTTACCCTTACCCTTACCCTTAAGCTTACCCTTACCCTTACCCTTACCCTTACCCTTACCCTTACCCTTACCCTTACCCTTACCCTTACCCTTACCCTTACCCTTACCCTTACCCTTACCCTTGCTTTTACCCTTAAGCTTACCCTTACCCTTACCCTTACCCTTACCCTTACCCTTGCTTTTACCCTTAAGCTTACCCTTACCCTTACCCTTACCCTTAAGCTTACCCTTACCCTTACCCTTACCCTTACCCTTACCCTTACCCTTACCCTTACCCTTACCCTTACCCTTACCCTTACCCTTACCCTTACCCTTACCCTTACCCTTACCCTTGCTTTTACCCTTAAGCTAACCCTTACCCTTACCCTTACCCTTACCCTCAAGCTTACCCTTACCCTTACCCTTACCCTTACCCTTACCCTTAACCTTACCCTTGCTTTTACCCTTAAGCTTACCCTTACCCTTACCCTTAAGCTTACCCTTACCCTTACCCTTACCCTTACCCTTACCCTTGCTTTTACCCTTAAGCTTACACTTACCCTTACCCTTACCCTTACCCTTAAGCTTACCCTTACCCTTACCCTTACCATTACCCTTACCCTTACCCTCACCCTTGCTTTTACCCTTAAGCTTACCCTTACCCTTACCCTTACCCTTACCCTTGCTTTTACCCTTAAGCTTACCCTTACCCTTACCCTTACCCTTACCCTTAAGCTTACCCTTACCCTTACCCTTACCCTTACTCTTACCCTTATCCTTACCCTTACCCTTACCCTTACCCTTGCTTTTACCCTTAAGCTTACCCTTACCCTTACCCTTACCCTT
The DNA here is from genome assembly GCA_958510865.1 of Myrrha octodecimguttata. Taxonomy (NCBI): domain Eukaryota; kingdom Metazoa; phylum Arthropoda; class Insecta; order Coleoptera; family Coccinellidae; genus Myrrha; species Myrrha octodecimguttata. The sequence goes on along the minus strand of CAUEHS010000060.1, from coordinate 11,784 downwards.
ACCCTTACCCTTACCCTTACCATTGCTTTTACCCTTAGGCTTACCCTTACCTTTACCCTTACCCTTACCCTTACCCTTACCCTTACCCTTACCCTTACCCTTACCCTTACCCTTGCTTTTACCCTTAAGCTTACCCTTACCCTTACCCTTACCCTTACCCTTACCCTTACCCTTGCTTTTACCCTTAAGCTTACCCTTACCCTTACCCTTACCCTTACCCTTACCCTTGCTTTTACCCTTAGGCTTACCCTTACCCTTACCCCTACCCTTACCCTTGCTTTTACCCTTAAGCTTACCTTTACCCTTACCCTTACCCTTACCCTTACCCTTACCCTTACCCTTACCCTTACCCTTACCCTTACCCTTACCCTTACCCTTACCCTTACCCTTACCCTTACCCTTACCCTTACCCTTACCCTTACCCTTACCCTTACCCTTACCCTTGCTTTTACCCTTAGGCTTACCCTTACCTTTACCCTTACCCTTACCCTTACCCTTACCCTTACCCTTGCTTTTACCCTTAAGCTTACCCTTACCCTTACCCTTACCCTTACCCTTACCCTTACCCTTACCCTTACCCTTACCCTTACCCTTACCCTTGCTTTTACCCTTAAGCTTACCCTTACCCTTACCCTTACCCTTACCCTTACCCTTACCCTTACCCTTACCCTCACCCTCACCCTTGCTTTTACCCTTAAGCTTACCCTTACCCTTACCCTTACCCTTACTCTTACCCTTACCCTTGCTTTTACCCTTAAGCTTACCCTTACCCTTACCCTTACCCTTACCCTTACCCTTGCTTTTACCCTTTGGCTTACCCTTACCCTTACCCTTACCCTTACCCTTGCTTTTACCCTTAAGCTTACCCTTACCCTTACCCTTACCCTTACTCTTACCCTTACCCTTACCCTTACCCTTACCCTTGCTTTTACCCTTAGGCTTACCCTTACCTTTACCCTTACCCTTACCCTTACCCCTACCCTTACCCTTACCCTTACCCTTACCCTTACCCTTACCCTTGCTTTTACCCTTAAGCTTACCCTTACCCTTACCTTTACCCTTACCCTTACCCTTACCCTTACCCTTACCCTTGCTTTTACCCTTAAGCTCACCCTTACCCTTACCCTTACCCTTACCCTTAACCTAACCCTTACTCTTACCCTTACCCTTGCTTTTACCCTTAAGCTTACCCTTACCCTTACCCTTACCCTTACCCTTAAGCTTACCCTTACCCTTACCCTTACCCTTACCCTTACCCTTACCCTTACCCTTGCTTTTACCCTTAAGCTTACCCTTACCCTTACCCTTACCCTTACCCTTACCCTTGCTTTTACCCTTAAGCTTACCCTTACCCTTACCCTTACCCTTACCCTTAAGCTTACCCTTACCCTTACCCTTAGCCTTACCCTTACCCTTACCCTTACCCTTGCTTTTACCCTTAAGCTTACCCTTACCCTTACCCTTACCCTTACCCTTACCCTTACCCTTACCCTTACCCTTACCCTTACCCTTACCCTTACCCTTGCTTTTACCCTTAGGCTTACCCTTACCTTTACCCTTACCATTACCCTTACCCTTACCCTTACCCTTACCCTTACCCTTACCCTTACCCTTGCTTTTACCCTTAAGCTTACCCTTACCCTTACCCTTACCCTTACCCTTACCCTTACCCTTACCCTTACCCTTACCCTTACCCTTACCCTTACCCTTACCCTTACCCTTACCCTTACCCTTACCCTTACCCTTACCCTTACCCTTACCCTTACCCTTGCTTTTACCCTTAAGCTTACCCTTACCCTTACCCTTACCCTTACCCTTACCCTTGCTTTTACCCTTAGGCTTACCCTTACCTTTACCCTTACCCTAACCCTTACCCTTACCCTTACCCTTACCCTTACCCTTGCTTTTACCCTTAAGCTTACCCTTACCCTTACCCTTACCCTTACCCTTACCCTTACCCTTACCCTTACCCTTACCCTTACCCTTACCCTTACCCTTACCCTTACCCTTACCCTTACCCTTACCCTTACCCTTACCCTTGCTTTTACCCTTAAGCTTACCCTTACCCTTACCCTTACCCTTACCCTTACCCTTACCCTTACCCTTACCCTTACCCTTACCCTTGCTTTTACCCTTAAGCTTACCCTTACCCTTACCCTTACCCTTACCCTTACCCTTACCCTTACCCTTACCCTTACCCTTGCCCTTGCTTTTACCCTTAGGCTTACCCTTACCTTTACCCTTACCCTTACCCTTACCCTTACCCTTACCCTTGCTTTTACCCTTGAGCTTACCCTTACCCTTACCCTTACCCTTAAGCTTACCCTTACCCTTACCCTTACCCTTACCCTTACCCTTACCCTTACCCTTACCCTTACCCTTACCCTTACCCTTACCCTTACCCTTACCCTTACCCTTGCTTTTACCCTTAAGCTTACCCTTACCCTTACCCTTACCCTTACCCTTACCCTTGCTTTTACCCTTAAGCTTACCCTTACCCTTACCCTTACCCTTAAGCTTACCCTTACCCTTACCCTTACCCTTACCCTTACCCTTACCCTTACCCTTACCCTTACCCTTACCCTTACCCTTACCCTTACCCTTGCTTTTACCCTTAAGCTTACCCTTACCCTTACCCTTACCCTTACCCTCAAGCTTACCCTTACCCTTACCCTTACCCTTACCCTTACCCTTAACCTTACCCTTGCTTTTACCCTTAAGCTTACCCTTACCCTTACCCTTAAGCTTACCCTTACCCTTACCCTTACCCTTACCCTTACCCTTGCTTTTACCCTTAAGCTTACCCTTACCCTTACCCTTACCCTTACCCTTAAGCTTACCCTTACCCTTACCCTTACCATTACCCTTACCCTTACCCTCACCCTTGCTTTTACCCTTAAGCTTACCCTTACCCTTACCCTTACCCTTACCCTTGCTTTTACCCTTAAGCTTACCCTTACCCTTACCCTTACCCTTACCCTTAAGCTTACCCTTACCTTTACCCTTACCCTTACTCTTACCCTTATCCTTACCCTTACCCTTACCCTTAACCTTGCTTTTACCCTTAAGCTTACCCTTACCCTTACCCTTACCCTTACCCTTACCCTTACCCTTACCATTGCTTTTACCCTTAGGCTTACCCTTACCTTTACCCTTACCCTTACCCTTACCCTTACCCTTACCCTTACCCTTACCCTTACCCTTACCCTTGCTTTTACCCTTAAGCTTACCCTTACCCTTACCCTTACCCTTACCCTTACCCTTACCCTTACCCTTGCTTTTACCCTTAAGCTTACCCTTACCCTTACCCTTACCCTTACCCTTACCCTTGCTTTTACCCTTAGGCTTACCCTTACCCTTACCCCTACCCTTACCCTTGCTTTTACCCTTAAGCTTACCTTTACCCTTACCCTTACCCTTACCCTTACCCTTACCCTTACCCTTACCCTTACCCTTACCCTTACCCTTACCCTTACCCTTACCCTTACCCTTACCCTTACCCTTACCCTTACCCTTACCCTTACCCTTACCCTTACCCTTGCTTTTACCCTTAGGCTTACCCTTACCTTTACCCTTACCCTTACCCTTACCCTTACCCTTACCCTTGCTTTTACCCTTAAGCTTACCCTTACCCTTACCCTTACCCTTACCCTTACCCTTACCCTTACCCTTGCTTTTACCCTTAAGCTTACCCTTACCCTTACCCTTACCCTTACCCTTACCCTTGCTTTTACCCTTAGGCTTACCCTTACCCTTACCCCTACCCTTACCCTTGCTTTTACCCTTAAGCTTACCTTTACCCTTACCCTTACCCTTACCCTTACCCTTACCCTTACCCTTACCCTTACCCTTACCCTTACCCTTACCCTTACCCTTACCCTTACCCTTACCCTTACCCTTACCCTTACCCTTACCCTTACCCTTACCCTTACCCTTGCTTTTACCCTTAGGCTTACCCTTACCTTTACCCTTACCCTTACCCTTACCCTTACCCTTACCCTTGCTTTTACCCTTAAGCTTACCCTTACCCTTACCCTTACCCTTACCCTTACCCTTACCCTTACCCTTACCCTTACCCTTACCCTTACCCTTGCTTTTACCCTTAAGCTTACCCTTACCCTTACCCTTACCCTTACCCTTACCCTTACCCTTACCCTTACCCTCACCCTCACCCTTGCTTTTACCCTTAAGCTTACCCTTACCCTTACCCTTACCCTTACTCTTACCCTTACCCTTGCTTTTACCCTTAAGCTTACCCTTACCCTTACCCTTACCCTTACCCTTACCCTTGCTTTTACCCTTAGGCTTACCCTTACCCTTACCCTTACCCTTACCCTTGCTTTTACCCTTAAGCTTACCCTTACCCTTACCCTTACCCTTACTCTTACCCTTACCCTTACCCTTACCCTTACCCTTGCTTTTACCCTTAGGCTTACCCTTACCTTTACCCTTACCCTTACCCTTACCCTTACCCTTACCCTTACCCTTACCCTTACCCTTGCTTTTACCCTTAAGCTTACCCTTACCCTTACCTTTACCCTTACCCTTACCCTTACCCTTACCCTTACCCTTGCTTTTACCCTTAAGCTCACCCTTACCCTTACCCTTACCCTTACCCTTAACCTAACCCTTACTCTTACCCTTACCCTTGCTTTTACCCTTAAGCTTACCCTTACCCTTACCCTTACCCTTACCCTTAAGCTTACCCTTACCCTTACCCTTACCCTTACCCTTACCCTTACCCTTGCTTTTACCCTTAAGCTTACCCTTACCCTTACCCTTACCCTTACCCTTGCTTTTACCCTTAAGCTTACCCTTACCCTTACCCTTACCCTTACCCTTAAGCTTACCCTTACCCTTACCCTTAGCCTTACCCTTACCCTTACCCTTACCCTTGCTTTTACCCTTAAGCTTACCCTTACCCTTACCCTTACCCTTACCCTTACCCTTACCCTTACCCTTACCCTTACCCTTACCCTTACCCTTACCCTTAACCTTGCTTTTACCCTTAGGCTTACCCTTACCTTTACCCTTACCATTACCCTTACCCTTACCCTTACCCTTACCCTTACCCTTACCCTTACCCTTGCTTTTACCCTTAAGCTTACCCTTACCCTTACCCTTACCCTTACCCTTACCCTTACCCTTACCCTTACCCTTACCCTTACCCTTACCCTTACCCTTACCCTTACCCTTACCCTTACCCTTACCCTTACCCTTACCCTTACCCTTACCCTTACCCTTACCCTTGCTTTTACCCTTAAGCTTACCCTTACCCTTACCCTTACCCTTACCCTTACCCTTACCCTTGCTTTTAACCTTAAGCTTACCCTCACCCTTACTCTTACCCCTACCCTTACCCTTACCCTTACCCTTACCCTTACCCTTACCCTTACCCTTACCCTTGCTTTTACCCTTAGGCTTACCCTCACCTTTACCCTTACCCTTACCCTTACCCTTACCCTTACCCTTACCCTTACCCTTGCTTTTACCCTTAAGCTTACCCTTACCCTTACCCTTACCCTTACCCTTAGCCTTACCCTTACCCTTACTTTTACCCTTAAGCTTACCCTTACCCTTACCCTTACCCTTACCCTTACCCTTACCCTTGCTTTTACCCTTAGGCTTACCCTTACCCTTACCCTTACCCTTACCCTTAAGCTTACCCTTACCCTTACCCTTACCCTTACCCTTACCCTTACCCTTACCCTTACCCTTTCCCTTACCCTTACCCTTGCTTTTACCCTTAAGCTTACCCTTACCCTTACCCTTACCCTTACCCTTACCCTTACCCTTACCCTTACCCTTACCCTTACCCTTACCCTTACCCTTACCCTTACCCTTACCCTTACCCTTACTTAGGGTAAGGGTAAGGGTAAGCTTAAGGGTAAAAGCAAGGGTAAGGGTAAGGGTAAGGGTAAGGGTAAGGGTAAGGGTAAGGGTAAGGGTAAGCTTAAGGGTAAGGGTAAGGGTAAAGGGTAAGGGTAAGCTTAAGGGTAAAAGCAAGGGTAAGGGTAAGGGTAAGGGTAAGGGTAAGGGTAAGCTTAAGGGTAAGGGTAAGGGTAAGGGTAAGGGTAAGCTTAAGGGTAAAAGCAAGGGTAAGGTTAAGGGTAAGGGTAAGGGTAAGGGTAAGGGTAAGGGTAAGCTTAAGGGTAAGGGTAAGGGTAAGGGTAAGGGTAAGCTTAAGGGTAAAAGCAAGGGTAAGGGTAAGGGTAAGGGTAAGGGTAAGGGTAAGGGTAAGGGTAAGGGTAAGGGTAAGGCTAAGGGTAAGTGTAAGGGTAAGGGTAAGCTTAAGGGTAAGGGTAAGGGTAAGGGTAAGCTTTAGGGTAAAAGCAAGGGTAAGGGTAAGGGTAAGGGTAAGGGTAAGGGTAAGCTTAAGGGTAAAAGCAAGGGTAAGGGTAAGGGTAAGGGTAAGGGTAAGGGTAAGGGTAAGGGTAAGGGTAAGGGTAAGGGTAAGGGTAAGGGTAAGGGTAAGCTTAAGGGTAAGGGTAAGGGTAAGGGTAAGCTTAAGGGTAAAAGCAAGGGTAAGGGTAAGGGTAAGGGTAAGGGTAAGGGTAAAGTTAAGGGTAAGCCTAAGGGTAAAAGCAAGGGTAAGGGTAAGGGTAAGGGTAAGGGTAAGGGTAAGGGTAAGGGTAAGCTTAAGGGTAAAAGCAAGGGTAAGGGTAAGGGTAAGGGTAAGGGTAAGGGTAAGGGTAAGGGTAAGGGTAAGGGTAAGGGTAAGGGTAAGCTTAAGGGTAAAATCAAGGGTAAGGGTAAGGGTAAGGGTAAGGGTAAGGGTAAGGGTAAGGGTAAGGGTAAGGGTAAGGGTAAGGGTAAGGGTAAGCTTAAGGGTAAAAGCAATGGTAAGGGTAAGGGTAAGGGTAAGGGTAAGGGTTAGGGTAAGGGTAAAGGTAAGGGTAAGCCTAAGGGTAAAAGCAAGGGTAAGGGTAAGGGTAAGGGTAAGGGTAAGGGTAAGGGTAAGGGTAAGGGTAAGGGTAAGGGTAAGGGTAAGAGTAAGGGTAAGGGTAAGGGTAAGCTTAAGGGTAAAAGCAAGGGTAAGGGTAAGGGTAAGGGTAAGGGTAAACCTAAGGGTAAAAGCAAGGGTAAGGGTGAGGTTAAGGGTAAGGGTAAGGGTAAGCTTAAGGGTAAAAGCAAGGGTAAGGGTAAGGGTAAGGGTAAGGGTAAGGGTAAGCTTAAGGGTAAAAGCAAGGGTAAGGGTAAGGGTGAGGGTAAGGGTAAGGGTAAGTGTAAGGGTAAAGGTAAGGGTAAGCCTAAGAGTAAAAGCAAGGGTAAGGGTAAGGGTAAGGGTAAGGGTAAGGGTAAGGGTAAGGGTAAGGGTAAGGGTAAGCTTAAGGGTAAAAGCAAGGGTAAGGATAAGGGTAAGGGTAGGGGTAAGGGTAAGGGTAAGGGTAAGGGTAAGCTCAAGGGTAAAAGCAAGGGTAAGGGTAAGGGTAAGGGTAAGGGTAAGGGTAAGGGTAAGGGTAAGGGTAAGCTTACCCTTACCCTTACCCTTACCCTTACACTTACCCTTGCTTTTACCCTTAGGCTTACCCTTATCCTTACCCTTACCCTTACCCTTAAGCTTACCCTTACCCTTACCCTTACCCTTACCCTTACCCTCACCCTTACCCTTACCCTTACCCTTACCCTTACCCTTGCTTTTACCCTTAAGCTTACCCTTACCCTTACCCTTACCCTTACCCTTACCCTTACCCTTGCTTTTACCCTTAAGCTTACCCTCACCCTTACTCTTACCCCTACCCTTACCCTTACCCTTACCCTTACCCTTACCCTTACCCTTACCCTTACCCTTGCTTTTACCCTTAGGCTTACCCTCACCTTTACCCTTACCCTTACCCTTACCCTTACCCTTACCCTTACCCTTACCCTTGCTTTTACCCTTAAGCTTACCCTTACCCTTACCCTTACCCTTACCCTTAGCCTTACCCTTACCCTTACTTTTACCCTTAAGCTTACCCTTACCCTTACCCTTACCCTTACCCTTACCCTTACCCTTGCTTTTACCCTTAGGCTTACCCTTACCCTTACCCTTACCCTTACCCTTAAGCTTACCCTTACCCTTACCCTTACCCTTACCCTTACCCTTACCCTTACCCTTACCCTTTCCCTTACCCTTACCCTTGCTTTTACCCTTAAGCTTACCCTTACCCTTACCCTTACCCTTACCCTTACCCTTACCCTTACCCTTACCCTTACCCTTACCCTTACCCTTACCCTTACCCTTACCCTTACCCTTACTTAGGGTAAGGGTAAGGGTAAGCTTAAGGGTAAAAGCAAGGGTAAGGGTAAGGGTAAGGGTAAGGGTAAGGGTAAGGGTAAGGGTAAGGGTAAGGGTAAGCTTAAGGGTAAGGGTAAGGGTAAAGGGTAAGGGTAAGCTTAAGGGTAAAAGCAAGGGTAAGGGTAAGGGTAAGGGTAAGGGTAAGGGTAAGCTTAAGGGTAAGGGTAAGGGTAAGGGTAAGGGTAAGCTTAAGGGTAAAAGCAAGGGTAAGGTTAAGGGTAAGGGTAAGGGTAAGAGTAAGGGTAAGGGTAAGCTTAAGGGTAAGGGTAAGGGTAAGGGTAAGGGTAAGCTTAAGGGTAAAAGCAAGGGTAAGGGTAAGGGTAAGGGTAAGGGTAAGGGTAAGGGTAAGGGTAAGGGTAAGGGTAAGGCTAAGGGTAAGTGTAAGGGTAAGGGTAAGCTTAAGGGTAAGGGTAAGGGTAAGGGTAAGCTTTAGGGTAAAAGCAAGGGTAAGGGTAAGGGTAAGGGTAAGGGTAAGGGTAAGCTTAAGGGTAAAAGCAAGGGTAAGGGTAAGGGTAAGGGTAAGGGTAAGGGTAAGGGTAAGGGTAAGGGTAAGGGTAAGGGTAAGGGTAAGGGTAAGCTTAAGGGTAAGGGTAAGGGTAAGGGTAAGCTTAAGGGTAAAAGCAAGGGTAAGGGTAAGGGTAAGGGTAAGGGTAAGGGTAAAGGTAAGGGTAAGCCTAAGGGTAAAAGCAAGGGTAAGGGTAAGGGTAAGGGTAAGGGTAAGGGTAAGGGTAAGGGTAAGCTTAAGGGTAAAAGCAAGGGTAAGGGTAAGGGTAAGGGTAAGGGTAAGGGTAAGGGTAAGGGTAAGGGTAAGGGTAAGGGTAAGGGTAAGCTTAAGGGTAAAATCAAGGGTAAGGGTAAGGGTAAGGGTAAGGGTAAGTGTAAGGGTAAGGGTAAGGGTAAGGGTAAGGGTAAGGGTAAGGGTAAGGGTAAGCTTAAGGGTAAAAGCAATGGTAAGGGTAAGGGTAAGGGTAAGGGTAAGGGTTAGGGTAAGGGTAAAGGTAAGGGTAAGCCTAAGGGTAAAAGCAAGGGTAAGGGTAAGGGTAAGGGTAAGGGTAAGGGTAAGGGTAAGGGTAAGGGTAAGGGTAAGGGTAAGGGTAAGGGTAAGAGTAAGAGTAAGGGTAAGGGTAAGCTTAAGGGTAAAAGCAAGGGTAAGGGTAAGGGTAAGGGTAAGGGTAAACCTAAGGGTAAAAGCAAGGGTAAGGGTGAGGTTAAGGGTAAGGGTAAGGGTAAGCTTAAGGGTAAAAGCAAGGGTAAGGGTAAGGGTAAGGGTAAGGGTAAGGGTAAGCTTAAGGGTAAAAGCAAGGGTAAGGGTAAGGGTGAGGGTAAGGGTAAGGGTAAGTGTAAGGGTAAAGGTAAGGGTAAGCCTAAGAGTAAAAGCAAGGGTAAGGGTAAGGGTAAGGGTAAGGGTAAGGGTAAGGGTAAGGGTAAGGGTAAGGGTAAGCTTAAGGGTAAAAGCAAGGGTAAGGATAAGGGTAAGGGTAGGGGTAAGGGTAAGGGTAAGGGTAAGGGTAAGCTCAAGGGTAAAAGCAAGGGTAAGGGTAAGGGAAAGGGTAAGGGTAAGCTTACCCTTACCCTTACCCTTACCCTTACACTTACCCTTGCTTTTACCCTTAGGCTTACCCTTATCCTTACCCTTACCCTTACCCTTAAGCTTACCCTTACCCTTACCCTTACCCTTACCCTTACCCTCACCCTTACCCTTACCCTTACCCTTACCCTTACCCTTGCTTTTACCCTTAAGCTTACCCTTACCCTTACCCTTACCCTTACCCTTACCCTTACCCTTACCCTTACCCTTACCCTTACCCTTACCCTTACCCTAACCCTTACCCTTGCTTTGACCCTTAGGCTTACCCTTACCTTTACCCTTACCCTTACCCTTATCCTTACCCTTACCCTTACCCTTACCCTTACCCTTACCCTTACCCTTACCCTTGCTTTTACCCTTAAGCTTACCCTTACCCTTACCCTTACCCTTGCTTTTACCCTTAAGCTTACCCTTACCCTTACCCTTACCCTTACCCTTACCCTTGCTTTTACCCTTAGGCTTACCCTTACCCTTACCCTTACCCTTACCCTTGCTTTTACCCTTAAGCTTACCCTTACCCTTACCCTTACCCTTACCCTTACCCTTACCCTTACCCTTACCCTTACCCTTACCCTTACCCTTACCCTTACCCTTGCTTTTACCCTTAGGCTTAACCTTACCTTTACCCTTACCCTTACCCTTACCCTTACCCTTACCCTTACCCTTACCCTTACCCTTACCCTTACCCTTACCCTTACCCTTACCCTTACCCTTACCCTTACCCTTACCCTTACCCTTGCTTTTACCCTTAAGCTTACCCTTACCCTTACCCTTACCCTTACCCTTACCCTTACCCTTACCCTTGCTTTTACCCTTAAGCTTACCCTTACCCTTACCCTTACCCTTACCCTTACCCTCACCCTTACCCTTACCCTTACCCTTGCTTATACCCTTAAGCTTACCCTTACCCTTACCCTTACCCTTACCCTTACCCTTACCCTTACCCTTACCCTTACCCTTACCCTTACCCTTACCCTTACCCTTACCCTTACCCTTACCCTTACCCTTGCTTTTACCCTTAGGCTTACCCTTACCTTTACCCTTACCCTTACCCTTACCCTTACCCTTACCCTTACCCTTACCCTTGCTTTTACCCTTAAGCTTACCCTTACCCTTACCCTTACCCTTACCCTTACCCTAACCCTTACCCTTGCTTTTACCCTTAAGCTTACCCTTACCCTTACCCTTACCCTTACCCTTACCCTTACCCTTACCCTTACCCTTACCCTTACCCTTGCTTTTACCCTTAAGCTTACCCTTACCCTTACCCTTACCCTTACCCTTAACCTTACCCTTATCCTTACCCTTGCTTTTACCCTTAAGCTTACCCTTACCCTTACCCTTACCCTTACCCTTACCCTTACCCTTACCTTTACCCTTACCCTTACCCTTACCCTTACCCTTACCCTTGCTTTTACTCTTAGGCTTACCCTTACCTTTACCCTTACCCTTACCCTTACCCTTACCCTTACCCTCACCCTTACCCTTACCCTTGCTTTTACCCTTAAGCTTACCCTTACCCTTACCCTTACCCTTACCCTTACCCTTGCTTTTACCCTTAAGCTTACCCTTACCCTTACCCTTAACCTTACCCTTACCCTTGCTTTTACCCTTAGGCTTACCCTTACCCTTACCTTACCCTTACCCTTGCTTTACCTTAAGCTTACCCTTACCCTTATCCTTACTCTAACCCTTACCCTTACCCTTACCCTTACCCTTACCCTTACCCTTACCCTTACCCTTACCCTTACCCTTACCCTTGCTTTTACCCTTAGGCTTACCCTTACCTTTACCCTTACCCTAACCCTTACCCTTACCCTTACCCTTACCCTTACCCTTGCTTTTACCCTTAAGCTTACCCTTACCCTTACCCTTACCCTTACCCTTACCCTTACCCTTACCCTTACCCTTACCCTTA
>CAUEHS010000059.1:0-41144 GCA_958510865.1 Myrrha octodecimguttata | reverse complement strand
TGCTTTTACCCTTAAGCTTACCCTTACCCTTACCCTTACCCTTACCCTTGCTTTTACACTTAAGCTTACCCTTACCCTTACCCTTACCCTTACCCTTAAGCTTACCCTTACCCTTACCCTTACCCTTACCCTTACCCTTACCCTTACCCTTACCCTTACCCTTACCCTTACCCTTACCCTTGCTTTTACCCTTAAGCTTACCCTTACCCTTACCCTTAACCTTACCCTTACCCTTACCCTTACCCTTACCCTTACCCTTGCTCTTACCCTTAGGCTTACCCTTACCTTTACCCTTACCCTTACCCTTACCCTTACCCTAACCCTTACCCTTACCCTTACCTTTACCCTTACCCTTGCTTTTACCCTTAAGCTTACCCTTACCCTTACCCTTGCCCTTACCCTTACCCTTACTCTTGCTTTTACCCTTAAGCTTACCCTTACCCTTACCCTTACCCTTACCCTTACCCTTGCTTTTACCCTTAGGCTTACCCTTACCCTTTCCCTTACCCTTACCCTTGCTTTTACCCTTAAGCTTACCCTTACCCTTACCCTTACCCTTACCCTTACCCTTACCCTTACCCTTACCCTTACCCTTACCCTTACCCTTACCCTTACCCTTACCCTTACCCTTACCCTTACCCTTACCCTTACCCTTACCCTTACCCTTACCCTTACCCTTACCCTTACCCTTACCCTTACCCTAACCCTTACCCTTACCCTTACCCTTACCCTTGCTTTTACCCTTAGGCTTACCCTTACCTTTACCCTTACCCTTACCCTTACCCTTACCCTTGCTTTTACCCTTAAGCTTACCCTTACCCTTACCCTTACCCTTACCCTTACCCTTACCCTTACCCTTGCTTTAACCCTTAAGCTTACCCTTACCCTTACCCTTACCCTTACCCTTGCTTTTACCCTTAGGCTTACCCTTACCCTTACCCTTACCCTTACCCTTGCTTTTACCCTTAAGCTTACCCTTACCCTTACCCTTACCCTTACTCTTACCCTTACCCTTACCCTTACCCTTACCCTTGCTTTCACCCTTAGGCTTACCCTTACCTTTACCCTTACCCTTACCCTTACCCTTACCCTTACCCTTACCCTTACCCTTACCCTTACCCTTGCTTTTACCCTTGAGCTAACCCTTACCCTTACCCTTACCCTTACCCTTACCCTTAACCTTACCCTTACCCTTGCTTTTACCCTTAAGCTCACCCTTACCCTTACCCTTACCCTTACCCTTACACTTACCCTTACCCTGACCCTTACCCTTGCTTTTACCCTTAAGCTTACCCTTACCCTTACCCTTACCCTTACCCTTTAGCTTACCCTTACCCTTACCCTTACCCTTACCCTTACCCTTACCCTTACCCTTGCTTTTACCCTTAAGCTTACCCTTACCCTTACCCTTACCCTTACCCTTACCCTTGCTTTTACCCTTAAGCTTACCCTTACCCTTACCCTTACCCTTACCCTTAAGCTTACCCTTACCCTTACCCTTACCCTTACCCTTACCCTTACCCTTGCTTTTACCCTTTAGCTTACCCTTACCCTTACCCTTACCCTTACCCTAACCCTTACCCTTAACCTTACCCTTACCCTTACCCTTACCCTTACCCTTACCCTTGCTTTTACCCTTAGGCTTACCCTTACCTTTACCCTTACCCTTACCCTTACCCTTACCCTTGCTTTTACCCTTAAGCTTACCCTTACCCTTACCCTTACCCTTACCCTTACCCTTACCCTTACCCTTACCCTTACCCTTACCCTTACCCTTACCCTTACCCTTACCCTTGCTTTTACCCTTAAGCTTACCCTTACCCTTACCCTTACCCTTACCCTTACCCTTACCCTTACCCTTACCCTTACCCTTACCCTTACCCTTGCTTTTACCCTTAAGCTTACCCTTACCCTTACCCTTACTCTTACTCTTACCCTTACCCTTACCCTTACCCTTGCTTTTACCCTTAAGCTTACCCTTACCCTTACCTTTACCCTTACCCTTACCCTTACCCTTACCCTTACCCTTACCCTTACCCTTACCCTTACCCTTACCCTTACCCTTACCCTTGCTTTTACCCTTAGGCTTACCCTTACCTTTAGCCTTACCCTTACCCTTACCCTTACCCTTACCCTTACCCTTACACTTACCCTTACCCTTGCTTTTACCCTTAAGCTTACCCTTACCCTTACCCTTACCCTTACCCTTACCCTTACCCTTGCTTTTACCCTTAAGCTTACCCTTACCCTTACCCTTACCCTTACACTTACCCTTGCTTTTACCCTTAGGCTTACCCTTACCCTCACCCTTACCCTTACCCTTAAGCTTACCCTTACCCTTACCCTTACCCTTACCCTTACCCTTACCCTTACCCTTACCCTTACCCTTGCTTTTACCCTTAAGCTTACCCTTACCCTTACCCTTACCCTTACCCTTACCCTTACCCTTACCCTTACCCTTACCCTTGCTTTGACCCTTAGGCTTACCCTTACCTTTACCCTTACCCTTACCCTTACCCTTACCCTTACCCTTACCCTTACCCTTGCTTTTACCCTTAAGCTTACCCTTACCCTTACCCTTACCCTTACCCTTGCTTTTACCCTTAAGCTTACCCTTACCCTTACCCTTACCCTTACCCTTACCCTTGCTTTTACCCTTAGGCTTACCCTTACCTTTACCCTTACCCTTACCCTTGCTTTTACCCTTAAGCTTACCCTTACCCTTACCCTTACCCTTACCCTTACCCTTACCCTTACCCTTACCCTTACCCTTACCCTTACCCTTACCCTTGCTTTTACCCTTAGGCTTAACCTTACCTTTACCCTTACCCTTACCCTTACCCTTACCCTTACCCTTACCCTTACCCTTACCCTTACCCTTACCCTTACCCTTACCCTTACCCTTACCCTTACCCTTACCCTTACCCTTACCCTGACCCTTTCTTTTACCCTTAAGCTTACCCTTACCCTTACCCTTACCCTTACCCTTACCCTTACCCTTACCCTTACCCTTGCTTTTATACTTAAGCTTACCCTTACCCTTACCCTTACCCTTACCCTCACCCTTACCCTCACCCTTACCCTTGCTTATACCCTTAAGCTTACCCTTACCCTTACCCTTACCCTTACCCTTACCCTTACCCTTACCCTTACCCTTACCCTTACCCTTACCCTTACCCTTGCTTTTACCCTTAGGCTTACCCTTACCTTTACCCTTACCCTTACCCTTACCCTTACCCTTACCCTTACCCTTACCCTTACCCTTGCTTTTACCCTTAAGCTTACCCTTACCCTTACCCTTACCCTTACCCTTACCCTAACCCTTACCCTTGCTTTTACCCTTAAGCTTACCCTTACCCTTACCCTTACCCTTACCCTTACCCTTACCCTTACCCTTACCCTTACCCTTACCCTTACCCTTACCCTTACCCTTGCTTTTACCCTTAAGCTTACCCTTACCCTTACCCTTACCCTTACCCTTACCCTTACCCTTACCCTTACCCTTATCCTTACCCTTGCTTTTACCCTTAAGCTTACCCTTACCCTTACCCTTACCCTTACCCTTACCCTTACCCTTACCCTTACCCTTACCCTTGCTTTTACTCTTAGGCTTACCCTTACCTTTACCCTTACCCTTACCCTTACCCTTACCCTCACCCTTACCCTTACCCTTGCTTTTACCCTTAAGCTTACCCTTACCCTTACCCTAACCCTTACCCTTGCTTTTACCCTTAAGCTTACCCTTACCCTTACACTTAACCTTACCCTTACCCTTGCTTTTACCCTTAGGCTTACCCTTACCCTTACCCTTACCCTTACCCTTACCCTTGCTTTTACCCTTAAGCTTACCCTTACCCTTACCCTTACTCTTACCCTTACCCTTACCCTTACCCTTACCCTCACCCTTACCCTTACCCTTACCCTTACCCTTGCTTTTACCCTTAGGCTTACCCTTACCTTTACCCTTACCCTAACCCTTACCCTTACCCTTACCCTTACCCTTACCCTTGCTTTTACCCTTAAGCTTACCCTTACCCTTACCCTTACCCTTACCCTTACCCTTACCCTTACCCTTACCCTTACCCTTACCCTTACCCTTACCCTTGCTTTTACCCTTAAGCTTACCCTTACCCTTACCCTTACCCTTACCCTTACCCTTACCCTTACCCTTACCCTTACCCTTACCCTTACCCTTGCTTTTACCCTTAAGCTTACCCTTTCCCTTACCCTTACCCTTACCCTTACCCTTACCCTTACCCTTACCCTTACCCTTACCCTTACCCTTACCCTTACCCTTACCCTTACCCTTGCTTTTACCCTTAGGCTTACCCTTACCTTTACCCTTACCCTTACCCTTACCCTTACCCTTACCCTTGCTTTTACCCTTAAGCTTACCCTTACCCTTACCCTTACCCTTAAGCTTACCCTTACCCTTACCCTTACCCTTACCCTTACCCTTACCCTTACCCTTGCTTTTACCCTTAAGCTTACCCTTACCCTTACCCTTACTCTCACCCTTACCCTTGCTTTTACCCTTAAGCTTACCCTTACCCTTACCCTTACCCTTAAGCTTACCCTTACCCTTACCCTTACCCTTACCCTTACCCTTACCCTTACCCTTACCCTTACCCTTACCCTTACCCTTACCCTTGCTTTTACCCTTAAGCTTACCCTTACCCTTACCCTTACCCTTAAGCTTACCCTTACCCTTACCCTTACCCTTACCCTTACCCTTAACCTTACCCTTGCTTTTACCCTTAAGCTTACCCTTACCCTTACCCTTACCCTTACCCTTAAGCTTACCCTCACCCTTACCCTTACCCTTACCCTTACCCTTGCTTTTACCCTTGAGCTTACCCTTACCCTTACCCTTACCCTTACCCTTAAGCTTACCCTTACCCTTACCCTTACCCTTACCCTTACCCTTACCCTTACCCTTACCCTTGCTTTTACCCTTAAGCTTACCCTTACCCTTACCCTTACCCTTACCCTTGCTTTTACCCTTAAGCTTACCCTTACCCTTACCCTTACCCTTACCCTTAAGCTTACCCTTACCCTTACCCTTACCCTTACCCTTACCCTTACCCTTACCCTTACCCTTACCCTTACCCTTACCCTTACACGTACCCTTACCCTTGCTTTTACCCTTAAGCTTACCCTTACCCTTACCCTTACCCTTACCCTTACCCTTACCCTTACCCTTACCCTTACCCTTACCCTTGCTTTTACCCTTAGGCTTACCCTTACCTTTACCCTTACCCTTATCCTTACCCTTACCCTTACCCTTACCCTTACCCTTACCCTTGCCCTTGCTTTTACCCTTAAGCTTACCCTTACCCTTACCCTTACCCTTACCCTTACCCTTGCTTTTACCCTTAGGCTTACCCTTACCCTTACCCTTACCCTTACCCTTACCCTTACCCTTACCCTTGCTTTTACCCTTAAGCTTACCCTTACCCTTACCCTTACCCTTACCCTTACCCTTGCTTTTACCCTTAGGCTTACCCTTACCCTTACCCTTACCCTTACCCTTGCTATTACCCTTAAGCTTACCCTTACCCTTACCCTTACCCTTACCCTTACCCTTACCCTTACCCTTACCCTTACCCTTACCCTTACCCTTACCCTTACCCTTACCCTTACCCTTACCCTTACCCTTACCCTTACCCTTACCCTTACCCTTGCTTTTACCCTTAGGCTTACCCTTACCTTTACCCTTACCCTTACCCTTACCCTTACCCTTACCCTTGCTTTTACCCTTAAGCTTACCCTTACCCTTACCCTTACCCTTACCCTTACCCTTACCCTTACCCTTACCCTTACCCTTACCCTTGCTTTTACCCTTAAGCTTACCCTTACCCTTACCCTTACCCTTACCCTTACCCTTACCCTTACCCTTACCCTCACCCTTGCTTTTACCCTTAAGCTTACCCTTACCCTTACCCTTACCCTTACCCTTACCCTTACCCTTACCCTTGCTTTTACCCTTAGGCTTACCCTTACCCTTACCCTTACCCTTACCCTTACCCTTGATTTTACCCTTAGGCTTACCCTTACCCTTACCCTTACCCTTACCCTTGCTTTTACCCTTAAGCTTACCCTTACCCTTACCCTTACCCTTACTCTTACCCTTACCCTTACCCTTACCCTTACCCTTGCTTTTACCCTTAGGCTTACCCTTACCTTTACCCTTACCCTTACCCTTACCCTTACCCTTACCCTTACCCTTACCCTTACCCTTGCTTTTACCCTTAAGCTTACCCTTACCCTTACCCTTACCCTTACCCTTACCCTTACCCTTACCCTTACCCTTACCCTTACCCTTACCCTTGCTTTTACCCTTAAGCTCACCCTTACCCTTACCCTTACCCTTACCCTTACCCTTACTCTTACCCTTACTCTTGCTTTTACCCTTAAGCTTACCCTTACCCTTACCCTTACCCTTACCCTTAAGCTTACCCTTACCCTTACCCTTACCCTTACCCTTACCCTTACCCTTACCCTTGCTTTTACCCTTAAGCTTACCCTTACCCTTACTCTTACCCTTACCCTTACCCTTGCTTTTACCCTTAAGCTTACCCTTACCCTTACCCTTACCCTTACCCTTAAGCTTACCCTTACCCTTACCCTTACCCTTACCCTTACCCTTACCCTTGCTTTTACCCTTAAGCTTACCCTTACCCTTACCCTTACCCTTACCCTTACCCTTACCCTTACCCTTACCCTTACCCTTACCCTTACCCTTACCCTTACCCTTACCCTTACCCTTGCTTTTACCCTTAGGCTTACCCTTACCTTTACCCTTACCATTACCCTTACCCTTACCCTTACCCTTACCCTTACCCTTACCCTTGCTTTTACCCTTAAGCTTACCCTTACCCTTACCCTTACCCTTGCCCTTACCCTTACCCTTACCCTTACCCTTACCCTTACCCTTACCCTTACCCTCACCCTTACCCTTGCTTTTACCCTTAAGCTTACCCTTACCCTTACCCTTACCCTTACCCTTACCCTTACCCTTGCTTTTACCCTTAAGCTTACCCTTACCCTTACTCTTACCCCTACCCTTACCCTTACCCTTACCCTTACCCTTACCCTTACCCTTACCCTTACCCTTGCTTTTACCCTTAGGCTTACCCCCACCTTTACCCTTACCCTTACCCTTACCCTTACCCTTACCCTTACCCTTACCCTTACCCTTGCTTTTACCCTTAAGCTTACCCTTACCCTTACCCTTACCCTTACCCTTAGCCTTACCCTTACCCTTGCTTTTACCCTTAAGCTTACCCTTACCCTTACCCTTACCCTTACCCTTACCCTTGCTTTTACCCTTAGGCTTACCCTTACCCTTACCCTTACCCTTACCCTTAAGCTTACCCTTACCCTTACCCTTACCCTTACCTTTACCCTTACCCTTACCCTTACCCTTACCCTTACCCTTACCCTTACCCTTACCCTTGCTTTTACCCTTAAGCTTACCCTTACCCTTACCCTTACCCTTACCCTTACCCTTACCCTTACCCTTACCCTTACCCTTACCCTTACCCTTACCCTTACCCTTACCCTTACTTAGGGTAAGGGTAAGGATAAGCTTAAGGGTAAAAGCAAGGGTAAGGGTAAGGGTAAGGGTAAGGGTAAGGGTAAGGGTAAGGGTAAGGGTAAGCTTAAGGGTAAGGGTAAGGGTAAGGGTAAGGGTAAGCTTAAGGGTAAAAGCAAGGGTAAGGGTAAGGGTAAGGGTAAGGGTAAGGGTAAGGGTAAGCTTAAGGGTAAGGGTAAGGGTAAGGGTAAGGGTAAGCTTAAGGGTAAAAGCAAGGGTGAGGTTAAGGGTAAGGGTAAGGGTAAGGGTAAGGGTAAGGGTAAGCTTAAGGGTAAGGGTAAGGGTAAGGGTAAGGGTAAGCTTAAGGGTAAAAGCAAGGGTAAGGGTAAGGGTAAGGGTAAGGGTAAGGGTAAGGGTAAGGGTAAGGGTAAGGGTAAGGGTAAGGGTAAGGGTAAGGGTAAGGGTAAGGGTAAGGGTAAGGGTAAGGGTAAGGGTAAGGGTAAGGGTAAGGGTAAGGGTAAGGGTAAGCTTAAGGGTAAGGGTAAGGGTAAGGGTAAGCTTGAGGGTAAAAGCAAGGGTAAGGGTAAGGGTAAGGGTAAGGGTAAGGGTAAGCTTAAGGGTAAAGGCAAGGGTAAGGGTAAGGGTAAGGGTAAGGGTAAGGGTAAGGGTAAGGGTAAGGGTAAGGGTAAGGGTAAGCTTAAGGGTAAGCGTAAGGGTAAGGGTAAGCTTAAGGGTAAAAGCAAGGGTAAGGGTAAGGGTAAGGGTAAGGGTAAGGGTAAAGGTAAGGGTAAGCCTAAGGGTAAAAGCAAGGGTAAGGGTAAGGGTAAGGGTAAGGGTAAGGGTAAGGGTAATGGTAAGGGTAAGGGTAAGGGTAAGCTTAAGGGTAAAAGCAAGGGTAAGGGTAAGGGTAAGGGTAAGGGTAAGGGTAAGGGTAAGGGTAAGGGTAAGGGTAAGGGTAAGGGTAAGGGTAAGGGTAAGCTTAAGGGTAAAAGCAAGGGTAAGGGTAAGGGTAAGGGTAAGGGTAAGGGTAAGGGTAAGGGTAAGGGTAAGGGTAAGGGTAAGGGTAAGGGTAAGGGTAAGGGTAAGCCTAAGGGTAAAAGCAAGGGTAAGATTAAGGTTAAGGGTAAGGGTAAGGGTAAGCTTAAGGGTAAAAGCAAGAAGGGTAAGGGTAAGGGTAAGGGTAAGGGTAAGGGTAAGGGTGAGGGTAAGGGTAAGCTTAAGGGTAAAAGCAAGGGTAAGGGTAAGGGTAAGGGTAAGGGTTAGGGTAAGGGTAAGGGTAAGGGTAAGGGTAAGGGTAAGCTTTAGGGTAAAAACAAGGGTAAGGGTAAGGGTAAGGGTAAGGGTAAGGGTAAGGGTAAGGGTAAGCTTAAGGGTAAAAGCAAGGGTAAGGGTAAGGGTAAGGGTAAGGGTAAGGGTAAGGGTAAGGGTAAGGGTAAGGGTAAAGGTAAGGGTAAGCCTAAGGGTAAATGCAAGGGTAAGGGTAAGGGTAAGGGTAAGGGTAAGGGTAAGTGTAAGGGTAAGGGTAAGGGTAAGGGTAAGGGTAAGGGTAAGCTTAAGGGTAAAAGCAAGGGTAAGGGTAAGGGTAAGGGTAAGGGTAAGGGTAAGGGTAAGGGTAAGGGTAAGGGTAAGGTTAAGCTTAAGGGTTAACCTTGATTTTACCCTTAAGCTTACCCTTACCCTTACCCTTACCCTTACCCTTACCCTTACCCTTACCCTTACCCTTACCCTTACCCTTACCCTTACCCTTACCCTTACCCTTACCCTTACCCTTACCCTTACCCTTGCTTTTACCCTTAAGCTTACCCTTACCCTTACCCTTACCCTTACCCTTACCCTTACCCTTACCCTTACCCTTGCTTTTACCCTTAAGCTTACCCTTACCCTTACCCTCACCCTTACCCTTACCCTTACCCTTACCCTTACCCTTACCCTTACCCTTACCCTTACCCTTACCCTTACCCTTACCCTTACCCTTACCCTTACCCTTACCCTTACCCTTACCCTTACCCTTACCCTTACCCTTGCTTTTACCCTTAGGCTTACCCTTACCTTTACCCTTACCCTTACCCTTACCCTTACCCTTACCCTTACCCTTGCTTTTACCCTTAAGCTTACCCTTACCCTTACCCTTACCCTTACCCTTACCCTTACCCTTGCTTTTACCCTTAAGCTTACCCTTACCCTTACCCTTACCCTTACCCTTACCCTTGCTTTTACCCTTAGGCTTACCCTTACCCTTACCCTTACCCTTACCCTTGCTTTTACCCTTAAGCTTACCCTTACACTTACCCTTACCCTTACCCTTACCCTTACCCTTACCCTTACCCTTACCCTTACCCTTACCCTTACCCTTACCCAAGGGTAAGGGTAAGGGTAAGGGTAAGGGTAAGGGTAAGGGTAAGGGTAAGGGTAAAGGTAAGGGTAAGCCTAAGGGTAAAAGCAAGGGTAAGGGTAAGGGTAAGGGTAAGGGTAAGGGTAAGGGTAAGGGTAAGGGTAAGGGTAAGGGTAAGGGTAAGGGTAAGGGTAAGGGTAAGGGTAAGGGTAAGGGTAAGGGTAAGGGTAAGGGTAAGGGTAAGGGTAAGGGTAAGGGTAAAGGTAAGGGTAAGGGTAAGGGTAAGCTTAAGGGTAAAAGCAAGGGTAAGGGTAAGGGTAAGGGTAAGGGTAAGGGTAAGGGTAAGGGTAAGGGTAAGGGTAAGCTTAAGGGTAAAAGCAAGGGTAAGGGTAAGGGTAAGGGTAAGGGTAAGGGTAAGGGTAAGGGTAAGCTTAAGGGTAAGGGTAAGGGTAAGGGTAAGGGTAAGCTTAAGGGTAAAAGCAAGGGTAAGGGTAAGGGTAAGGGTAAGGGTAAGGGTAAGGGTGAAGGTAAGCTTAAGGGTAAAAGCAAGGGTAAGGGTAAGGGTAAGGGTAAGGGTAAGGGTAAGGGTAAGGGTAAGCTTAAGGGTAAAAGCAAGGGTAAGGGTAAGGGTAAGGGTAAGGGTAAGGGTAAGCTTAAGGGTAAAAGCAAGGGTAAGGGTAAGGGTAAGGGTAAGGGTAAGCTTAAGGGTAAAAGCAAGGGTAAGGGTAAGGAGAAGGGTAAGGGTAAGGGTAAGGGTAAGGGTAAGGGTAAGGGTAAAGGTAAGGGTAAGCCTAAGGGTAAAAGCAAGGGTAAGGGTAAGGGTAAGGGTAAGGGTAAGGGTAAGGGTAAGGGTAAGGGTAAGGGTAAGGGTAAGGGTAAGGGTAAGGGTAAGGGTAAGCTTAAGGGTATAAGCAAGGGTAAGGGTAAGGGTAAGGGTGAGGGTAAGGGTAAGGGTAAGGGTAAGGGTAAGGGTAAGGGTAAGCTTAAGGGTAAAAGCAAGGGTAAGGGTAAGGGTAAGGGTAAGGGTAAGGGTAAGGGTAAGGGTAAGGGTAAGCTTAAGAGTAAAAGCAAGGGTGAGGGTAAGGGTAAGGGTAAGGGTAAGGGTAAGGGTAAGGGTAAGGGTAAGGGTAAGGGTAAGGGTAAGGGTAAGGGTAAAGGTAAGGGTAAGCCTAAGGGTAAAAGCAAGGGTAAGGGTAAGGGTAAGGGTAAGGGTAAGGGTAAGGGTAAGGGTAAGGGTAAGGGTAAGGGTAAGGGTAAGGGTAAGTGTAAGGGTAAGCTTAAGGGTAAAAGCAAGGGTAAGGGTAAGGGTAAGGGTAAGGGTAAGCCTAAGGGTAAAAGCAAGGGTAAGGGTAAGGGTAAGGGTAAGGGTAAGGGTAAGCTTAAGGGTAAAAGCAAGGGTAAGGGTAAGGGTAAGGGTAAGGGTAAGGGTAAGGGTAAGCTTAAGGGTAAAAGCAAGGGTAAGGGTAAGGGTAAGGGTAAGGGTAAGGGTAAGGGTAAAGGTAAGGGTAAGCCTAAGGGTAAAAGCAAGGGTAAGGGTAAGGGTAAGGGTAAGGGTAAGGGTAAGGGTAAGGGTAAGGGTAAGGGTAAGGGTAAGGGTAAGGGTAAGGGTAAGGGTAAGGGTAAGGGTAAGCTTAAGGGTAAAAGCAAGGGTAAGGGTAAGGGTAAGGGTAAGGGTAAGGGTAAGGGTAAGGGTAAGGGTAAGCTTAAGGGTAAAAGCAAGGGTAAGGGTAAGGGTAAGGGTAAGGGTAAGGGTTAGGGTAAGGGTAAGGGTAAGGGTAAGGGTAAGGGTAAGCTTAAGGGTAAAAGCAAGGGTAAGGGTAAGGGTAAGGGTAAGGGTAAGCTTAAGGGTAAAAGCAAGGGTAAGGGTAAGGGTAAGGGTAAGGGTAAGGGTAAGGGTAAGGGTGAAGGTAAGGGTAAGCCTAAGGGTAAAAGCAAGGGTAAGGGTAAGGGTAAGGGTAAGGGTAAGGGTAAGGGTAAGGGTAAGGGTAAGGTTAAGGGTAAGCTTAAGGGTAAAAGCAAGGGTGAGGGTAAGGGTAAGGGTAAGGGTGTGGGTAAGGGTAAGGGTAAGGGTAAGGGTAAGGGTAAGGGTAAGGGTAAGGGTAAGGGTAAGGGTAAGGGTAAGGGTAAGGGTAAGGGTAAGGGTAAGGGTAAGGGTAAGGGTAAGGGTAAGGGTAAGGGTAAGGGTAAGGGTAAGGGTAAGGGTAAAGGTAAGGGTAAGGGTAAGGGTAAGCTTAAGGGTAAAAGCAAGGGTAAGGGTAAGGGTAAGGGTAAGGGTAAGGGTAAGGGTAAGGGTAAGGGTAAGGGTAAGCTTAAGGGTAAAAGCAAGGGTAAGGGTAAGGGTAAGGGTAAGGGTAAGGGTAAGGGTAAGGGTAAGCTTAAGGGTAAGGGTAAGGGTAAGGGTAAGGGTAAGCTTAAGGGTAAAAGCAAGGGTAAGGGTAAGGGTAAGGGTAAGGGTAAGGGTAAGGGTGAAGGTAAGCTTAAGGGTAAAAGCAAGGGTAAGGGTAAGGGTAAGGGTAAGGGTAAGGGTAAGGGTAAGGGTAAGCTTAAGGGTAAAAGCAAGGGTAAGGGTAAGGGTAAGGGTAAGGGTAAGGGTAAGCTTAAGGGTAAAAGCAAGGGTAAGGGTAAGGGTAAGGGTAAGGGTAAGCTTAAGGGTAAAAGCAAGGGTAAGGGTAAGGAGAAGGGTAAGGGTAAGGGTAAGGGTAAGGGTAAGGGTAAGGGTAAAGGTAAGGGTAAGCCTAAGGGTAAAAGCAAGGGTAAGGGTAAGGGTAAGGGTAAGGGTAAGGGTAAGGGTAAGGGTAAGGGTAAGGGTAAGGGTAAGGGTAAGGGTAAGGGTAAGCTTAAGGGTATAAGCAAGGGTAAGGGTAAGGGTAAGGGTGAGGGTAAGGGTAAGGGTAAGGGTAAGGGTAAGGGTAAGGGTAAGCTTAAGGGTAAAAGCAAGGGTAAGGGTAAGGGTAAGGGTAAGGGTAAGGGTAAGGGTAAGGGTAAGGGTAAGCTTAAGAGTAAAAGCAAGGGTGAGGGTAAGGGTAAGGGTAAGGGTAAGGGTAAGGGTAAGGGTAAGGGTAAGGGTAAGGGTAAGGGTAAGGGTAAGGGTAAAGGTAAGGGTAAGCCTAAGGGTAAAAGCAAGGGTAAGGGTAAGGGTAAGGGTAAGGGTAAGGGTAAGGGTAAGGGTAAGGGTAAGGGTAAGGGTAAGGGTAAGGGTAAGTGTAAGGGTAAGCTTAAGGGTAAAAGCAAGGGTAAGGGTAAGGGTAAGGGTAAGGGTAAGCCTAAGGGTAAAAGCAAGGGTAAGGGTAAGGGTAAGGGTAAGGGTAAGGGTAAGCTTAAGGGTAAAAGCAAGGGTAAGGGTAAGGGTAAGGGTAAGGGTAAGGGTAAGGGTAAGCTTAAGGGTAAAAGCAAGGGTAAGGGTAAGGGTAAGGGTAAGGGTAAGGGTAAGGGTAAAGGTAAGGGTAAGCCTAAGGGTAAAAGCAAGGGTAAGGGTAAGGGTAAGGGTAAGGGTAAGGGTAAGGGTAAGGGTAAGGGTAAGGGTAAGGGTAAGGGTAAGGGTAAGGGTAAGGGTAAGGGTAAGGGTAAGCTTAAGGGTAAAAGCAAGGGTAAGGGTAAGGGTAAGGGTAAGGGTAAGGGTAAGGGTAAGGGTAAGGGTAAGCTTAAGGGTAAAAGCAAGGGTAAGGGTAAGGGTAAGGGTAAGGGTAAGGGTTAGGGTAAGGGTAAGGGTAAGGGTAAGGGTAAGGGTAAGCTTAAGGGTAAAAGCAAGGGTAAGGGTAAGGGTAAGGGTAAGGGTAAGCTTAAGGGTAAAAGCAAGGGTAAGGGTAAGGGTAAGGGTAAGGGTAAGGGTAAGGGTAAGGGTGAAGGTAAGGGTAAGCCTAAGGGTAAAAGCAAGGGTAAGGGTAAGGGTAAGGGTAAGGGTAAGGGTAAGGGTAAGGGTAAGGGTAAGGTTAAGGGTAAGCTTAAGGGTAAAAGCAAGGGTGAGGGTAAGGGTAAGGGTAAGGGTGTGGGTAAGGGTAAGGGTAAGGGTAAGCCTAAGGGTAAAAGCAAGGGTAAGGGTAAGGGTAAGGGTAAGGGTAAGGGTAAGCTTAAGGGTAAAAGCAAGGGTAAGGGTAAGGGTAAGGGTAAGGGTAAGGGTAAGCTTAAGGGTAAAAGCAAGGGTAAGTGTAAGGGTAAGGGTAAGGGTAAGGGTAAGGGTAAGGGTAAAGGTAAGGGTAAGCCTAAGGGTAAAAGCAAGGGTATGGGTAAGGGTAAGGGTAAGGGTAAGGGTAAGGGTAAGGGTAAGGGTAAGGGTAAGGGTAAGGGTAAGGGTAAGGGTAAGGGTAAGGGTAAGGGTAAGGGTAAGGGTAAGGGTAAGGGTAAGGGTAAGGGTAAGGGTAAGGGTAAGGGTAAGCTTAAGGGTAAAAGCAAGGGTAAGGGTAAGGGTAAGGGTAAGGGTAAGGGTAAGGGTAAGGGTAAGGGTAAGGGTAAGCTTAAGGGTAAAAGCAAGGGTAAGGGTAAGGGTAAGGGTAAGGGTAAGGGTAAGGGTAAGGGTAAGGGTAAGGGTAAGGGTAAGGGTAAGGGTAAGGGTAAGGGTAAGGGTGAGGGTAAGGGTAAGGGTAAGGGTAAGCTTAAGGGTAAAAGCAAGGGTAAGGGTAAGGGTAAGGGTAAGGGTAAGGGTAAGGGTAAGGGTAAGGGTAAGGGTAAGGGTAAGCTTAAGGGTAAAAGCAAGGGTAAGGGTAAGGGTAAGGGTAAGGGTAAGGGTAAGGGTTAGGGTAAGCCTAAGGGTAAAAGCAAGGGTAAGGGTAAGGGTAAAAGCAAGGGTAAGGGTAAGGGTAAGGGTAAGGGTAAGGGTAAGGGTAAGGGTAAGGGTAAGCTTAAGGGTAAAAGCAAGGGTAAGGGTAAGGGTAAGGGTAAGGGTAAGGGTAAGTGTAAGCTTAAGGGTAAAAGCAAGGGTAAGGGTAAGGGTAAGGGTAAAGGTAAGGGTAAGCCTTAGGGTAAAAGCAAGGGTAAGGGTAAGGGTAAGGGTAAGGGTAAGGGTAAGGGTAAGGGTAAGCTTAAGGGTAAAAGCAAGGGTAAGGGTAAGGGTAAGGGTAAGGGTAAGGGTAAGGGTAAGGGTAAGGGTAAGGGTAAGCTTAAGGGTAAAAGCAAGGGTAAGGGTAAGGGTAAGGGTAAGGGTAAGGGTAAGGGTAAGGGTAAGGGTAAGGGTAAGGGTAAGGGTAAGGGTAAGGGTAAGCTTAAGGGTAAAAGCAAGGGTAAGGGTTAGGGTAAGGGTAAGGGTAAGGGTAAGGGTAAGCTTGAGGGTAAAAGCAAGGGTAAGGGTAAGGGTAAGGGTAAGGGTAAGCCTAAGGGTAAAAGCAAGGGTAAGGGTAAGGGTAAGGGTAAGGGTAAGGGTAAGGGTAAGGGTAAGGGTAAGGGTAAGGGTAAGGGTAAGGGTAAGGGTAAGGGTAAGCTTAAGGGTATAAGCAAGGGTAAGGGTAAGGGTAAGGGTGAGGGTAAGGGTAAGGGTAAGGGTAAGCTTAAGGGTAAAAGCAAGGGTAAGGGTAAGGGTAAGGGTAAGGGTAAGGGTAAGGGTAAGCTTAAGGGTAAAAGCAAGGGTAAGGGTAAGGGTAAGGGTAAGGGTAAGGGTAAGGGTAAGGGTAAGGGTAAGGGTAAGGGTAAGGGTAAGGGTAAAGGTTAGGGTAAGCCTAAGGGTAAAAGCAAGGGTAAGGGTAAAGGTAAGGGTAAGGGTAAGGGTAAGGGTAAGGGTAAGGGTAAGGGTAAGGGTAAGGGTAAGGGTAAGGGTAAGGGTAAGGGTAAGGGTAAGCTCAAGGGTAAAAGCAAGGGTAAGGGTAAGGGTGAGGGTAAGGGTAAGCCTAAGGGTAAAACAAGGGTAAGGGTAAGGGTAAGGGTAAGGGTAAGAGTTAGCTTAAGGGTAAAAGCAAGGGTAAGGGTAAGGGTAAGGGTGAGGGTAAGGGTAAGCTTAAGGGTTAAAGCAAGGGTAAGGGTAAGGGTAAGGGTAAGGGTAAGGGTAAGGGTAAGGGTAAGGGTAAGGGTAAGCTTAAGGGTAAAAGCAAGGGTAAGGGTAAGGGTAAGGGTGAGGGTAAGGGTAAGGGTAAGGGTAAGGGTAAGCTTAAGGGTAAAAGCAAGGGTAAGGGTAAGGGTAAGGGTAAGGGTAAGGGTAAGGGTAAGGGTAAGGGTCAGGGTAAGGGTAAGGGTAAGGGTAAGGGTAAGGGTAAGGGTAAGGGTAAGCTTAAGGGTAAAAGCAAGGGTAAGGGTAAGGGTAAGGGTAAGGGTAAGGGTAAGGGTAAGGGTAAGGGTAAGGGTAAGGGTAAGGGTAAGGGTAAGCTTAAGGGTAAAAGCAAGGGTAAGGGTAAGGGTAAGGGTGAGGGTAAGGGTAAGGGTAAGGGTAAGGGTAAGCTTAAGGGTAAAAGCAAGGGTAAGGGTAAGGGTAAGGGTAAGGGTAAGGGTAAGGGTAAGGGTAAGGGTAAGGGTAAGGGTAAGCTTAAGGGTAAAAGCAAGGGTAAGGGTAAGGGTAAGGGTAAGGGTAAGGGTAAGGGTAAGGGTAAGGGTAAAGGTAAGGGTAAGCCTAAGGGTAAAAGCAAGGGTAAAGGTAAGGGTAAGGGTAAGGGTAAGGGTAAGGGTAAGGGTAAGGGTAAGGGTAAGGGTAAGGGTAAGGGTAAGTGTAAGGGTAAGGGTAAGGGTAAGCTTAAGGGTAAAAGCAAGGGTAAGGGTAAGGGTAAGGGTAAGGGTAAGGGTAAGGGTAAGGGTAAGGGTAAGGGTAAGGGTAAGGGTAAGGTAAGGGTAAGCTTAAGGGTAAGGGTAAGGGTAAGGGTAAAGGTAAGGGTAAGCCTAAGGGTAAAAGCAAGGGTAAGGGTAAGGGTTAGGGTAAGGGTAAGGGTAAGGGTAAGGGTAAGGGTAAGGGTAAGGGTAAGTGTAAGGGTAAGGGTCAGGGTAAGCTTAAGGGTAAAAGCAAGGGTAAGGGTAAGGGTAAGGGTAAGGGTAAGGGTAAGGGTAAGGGTAAGGGTAAGGGTAAGGGTAAGGGTAAGGGTAAGCTTAAGGGTAAGGGTAAGGGTAAGGGTAAGGGTAAGCCTAAGGGTAAAAGCAAGGGTAAGGGTAAGGGTAAGGGTAAGGGTAAGGGTAAGGGTAAGCTTAAGGGTAAAAGCAAGGGTAAGGGTAAGGGTAAGGGTAAGGGTAAGGGTAAGGGTAAGCTTAAGGGTAAAAGCAAGGGTTAGGGTAAGGGTAAGGGTAAGGGTGAGGGTAAGTTTAAGGGTAAAGGTAAGGGTAAGCCTAAGGGTAAAAGCAAGGGTAAGGGTAAGGGTAAGGGTAAGGGTAAGGGTAAGGGTAAGGGTAAGGGTAAGGGTAAGGGTAAGGGTAAGGGTAAGGGTAAGCTAAAGGGTAAAAGCAAGGGTAAGGGTAAGGGTAAGGGTAAGGTTAAGGGTAAGGGTAAGGGTAAGGGTAAGGGTAAGGGTAAGGGTAAGGGTAAGGGTAAGGGTAAGGGTAAGGGTAAGCTTAAGGGTAAAAGCAAGGGTGAGGGTAAGGGTAAGGGTAAGGGTAAGGGTAAGGGTAAGGGTAAGGGTAAGGGTAAGCTTAAGGGTAAAAGCAAGGGTAAGGGTAAGGGTAAGGGTAAGGGTAAGGGTAAGGGTAAGGGTAAGGGTAAGGGTAAAGGTAAGGGTAAGCCTAAGGGTAAAAGCAAGGGTAAGGGTAGGGGTAAGGGTAAGGGTAAGGGTAAGGGTAAGCTTAAGGGTAAAAGCAAGGGCGAGGGTAAGGGTAAGGGTAAGGGTAAGGGTAAGGGTAAGGGTAAGGGTAAGGGTAAGGGTAAGCTTAAGGGTAAGGATAAGGGTAAGGGTAAAAGCAAGGGTAAGGGTAAGGGTAAGGGTAAGGGTAAGGGTAAGCTTAAGGGTAAAAGCAAGGGTAAGGGTAAGGGTAAGGGTAAGGGTAAGGGTAAGGGTAAGGGTAAGGGTAAGCTTAAGGGTAAGGGTAAGGGTAAGGGTAAGGGTAAGCTTAAGGGTAAAAGCAAGGGTAAGGGTAAGGGTAAGGGTAAGGGTAAGGGTAAGGGTAAGGGTAAGGGTAAGGGTAAGGGTAAGGGTAAGGGTAAGCTTAAGGGTAAAAGCAAGGGTAAGGGTAAGGGTAAGGGTAAGGGTAAGGGTAAGGGTAAGGGTAAGGGTAAGGGTAAGCTTAAGGGTAAAAGCAAGGGTAAGGGTAAGGGTAAGGGTAAGGGTAAGGGTAAGGGTAAGGGTAAGGGTAAGGGTAAGGGTAAAGGTAAGGGTAAGCCTAAGGGTAAAAGCAAGGGTAAGGGTAAGGGTAAGGGTAAGAGTAAGGGTAAGGGTAAGGGTAAGGGTAAGCTTAAGGGTAAATGCAAGGGTAAGGGTAAGGGTAAGGGTAAGGGTAAGCCTAAGGGTAAAAGCAAGGGTGAGGGTTAGGGTAAGGGTAAGGGTAAGGGTAAGCTTAAGGGTAAAAGCAAGGGTAAGGGTAAGGGTAAGGGTAAGGGTAAGGGTAAGGGTAAGGGTAAGCTTAAGGGTAAAAGCAAGGGTGAGGGTAAGGGTAAGGGTAAGGGTAAGGGTAAGGGTAAGGGTAAGGGTAAGGGTAAGGGTAAGGTTAAGCTTAAGGGTAAAAGCAAGGGTAAGGGTAAGGGTAAGGGTAAGGGTAAGGGTAAGGGTAAGGGTAAGGGTAAAGGTAAGGGTAAGGGTAAGGGTAAGGGTAAGGGTAAGGGTAAGGGTAAGGGTAAGGGTAAGGGTAAGGGTAAGGGTAATGGTAAGGGTAAGGGTAAGCTTAAGGGTAAAAGCAAGGGTAAGGGTAAGGGTAAGGGTAAGGGTAAGCCTAAGGGTAAAAGCAAGGGTAAGGGTAAGGGTAAGGGTAAGGGTAAGGGTAAGCTTAAAGGTAAAAGCAAGGGTAAGGGTAAGGGTAAGGGAAAGGGTAAGGGTAAGGGTAAGCCTAAGGGTAAAAGCAAGGGTAAGGGTAAGGGTAAGGGTAAGGGTAAGGGTAAGGGTAAGGGTAAGGGTAAAGGTAAGGGTAAGCCTAAGGGTAAAAGCAAGGGTAAGGGTAAGGGTAAGGGTAAGGGTAAGGGTAAGGGTAAGGGTAAGGGTAAGGGTAAGGGTAAGGGTAAGGGTAAGCTTAAGGGTAAAAGCAAGGGTAAGGGTAAGGGTAAGGGTAAGGGTAAGGGTAAGGGTAAGGGTAAGGGTAAGGGTAAGCTTAAGGGTAAGGGTAAGGGTAAGGGTAAGGGTAAGCTCAAGGGTAAAAGCAAGGGTAAGGGTAAGGGTAAGGGTAAGGGTAAGGGTAAGCTTAAGAGTAAAAGCAAGGGTAAGGGTAAGGGTAAGGGTAAGGGTAAGGGTAAGGGTAAGGGTAAGGGTAAGGGTAAGCTTAAGGGTAAGGGTAAAGGGTAAGGGTAAGGGTAAGCTTAAGGGTAAAAGCAAGGGTAAGGGTAAGGGTAAGGGTAAGGGTAAGGGTAAGGGTAAGGGTAAGGGTAAGCTTAAGGGTAAGAGTAAGGGTAAGGGTAAGCTTAAGGGTAAAAGCAATGGTAAGGGTAAGGGTAAGGGTAAGGGTAAGGGTAAGGGTAAGCTTAAGGGTAAGGGTAAGGGTAAGGGTAAGGGTAAGCTTAAGGGTAAAAGCAAGGGTAAGGGTAAGGGTAAGGGTAAGGGTAAGGGTAAGGGTAAGGGTAAGGGTAAGGGTAAGGGTAAGGGTAAGGGTAAGGGTAAGGGTAAGCTTAAGGGTAAGGGTAAGGGTAAGGGTAAGGGTAAGCTTAAGGGTAAAAGCAAGGGTAAGGGTAAGGGTAAGGGTAAGGGTAAGTGTAAGCTTAAGGGTAAAAGCAAGGGTAAGGGTAAGGGTAAGAGTAAGGGTAAGGGTAAGGGTAAGGGTAAGGGTAAGGGTAAGCTTAAGGGTAAGGGTAAGGGTAAGGGTAAGGGTAAGCTTAAGGGTAAAAGCAAGGGTAAGGGTAAGGGTAAAAGTAAGGGTGAGGGTAAGGGTAAGGGTAAGGGTAAGGGTAAGGGTAAGCTTAAGGGTAAAAGTAAGGGTAAGGGTAAGGGTAAGGGTAAGGGTAAGGGTAAGGGTAAGGGTAAGGGTAAGGGTAAGGGTAAGGGTAAGGGTAAGCTTAAGGGTAAAAGCAAGGGTAAGGGTAAGGGTAAGGGTAAGGGTAAGGGTAAGGGTAAGGGTAAAGGTAAGGGTAAGCCTAAGGGTAAGGGTAAGGGTAAGGGTAAGGGTAAGGGTAAGGGTGAGGGTAAGGGTAAGGGTAAGGGTAAGCTTAAGGGTAAAAGCAAGGGTAAGGGTAAGGGTAAGGGTAAGGGTAAGCCTAAGGGTAAAAGCAAGGGTAAGGGTAAGGGTAAGGGTAAGGGTAAGGGTAAGGGTAAGGGTAAGCTTAAGGGTAAAAGCAAGGGTAAGGGTAAGGGTAAGGGTAAGGCTTACCCTTACCCTTACCCTTACCCTTGCTTTTACCCTTAAGCTTACCCTTACCCTTACCCTTACCCTCACCCTTACCCTTACCCTTACCCTTACCCTTACCCTTACCCTTTCCCTTACCCTTACCCTTACCCTTACCCTTACCTTTACCCTTACCCTTACCCTTACCCTTGCTTTTACCCTTAGGCTTACCCTTACCTTTACCCTTACCCTTACTCTTACCCTTACCCTTGCTTTTACCCTTAAGCTTACCCTTACCCTTACCCTTACCCTTACCCTTACCCTTACCCTTACCCTTGCTTTTACCCTTAAGCTTACCCTTACCCTTACCCTTACCCTTACCCTTACCCTTGCTTTTACCCTTAAGCTTACCCTTACCCTTACCCTTTTCCTTACCCTTAAGCTTAACCTTACCCTTACCCTTACCCTTACCCTTACCCTTACCCTTACCCTTACCCTTACCCTTACCCTTGCTTTTACCCTTAAGCTTACCCTTACCCTTACCCTTACCCTTACCCTTACCCTTACACTTACCCTTACCCTTACCCTTACCCTTACCCTTACCCTTGCATTTACCCTTAGGCTTACCCTTACCTTTACCCTTACCCTTACCCTTACCCTTACCCTTACCCTTACCCTTACCCTTACCCTTACCCTTACCCTTACCCTTACCCTTACCCTTACCCTTACCCTTGCTTTTACCCTTAAGCTTACCCTTACCCTTACCCTTACCCTTACCCTTACCCTTACCCTTACCCTTGTTTTTACCCTAAAGCTTACCCTTACCCTTACCCTTACCCTTACCCTTACCCTTACCCTTACCCTTACCCTTACCCTTGCTTTTACCCTTAAGCTTACCCTTACCCTCACCCTTACCCTTACCCTTACCCTTACCCTTACCCTTACCCTTGCTTTTACCCTTGAGCTTACCCTTACCCTTACCCTTACCCTTACCCTTACCCTTGCTTTTACCCCTAAGCTTACCCTTACCCTTACCCTTACCCTTACCCTTACCCTTACCCTTACCCTTACCCTTGCTTTTACCCTTAAGCTTACCCTTACCCTTACCCTTACCCTTACCCTTAAGCTTACCCTTACCCTTACCCTTACCCTTACCTTAACCCTTACCCTTACCCTTACCCTTACCCTTACCCTTGCTTTTACCCTTAAGCTTACCCTTACCCTTACCCTTACCCTTACCCTCACCCTTGCTTTTACCCTTACCCTTATCCTTACCCTTAAGCTTACCCTTCCCTTACCCTTACCCTTACCCTTACCCTTACCCTTACCCTTACCCTTACTCTTACCCTTGCATTTACCCTTAAGCTTACCCTTACCCTTACCCTTACCCTTACCCTTACCCTTACCCTTACCCTTGCTTTTACCCTTAGGCTTACCCTTACCTTTACCCTTACCCTTACCCTTACCCTTACCCTTACCCTTACCCTTACCCTTACCCTTGCTTTTACCCTTAAGCTTACCCTTACCCTTACCCTTACTCTTACCCTTACCCTTACCCTTACCCTTACCCTTACCCTTACCCTTACCCTTACCCTTACCCTCACCCTTGCTTTTACCCTTAAGCTTACCCTTACCCTTACCCTTACCCTTACCCTTACCCTTACCCTTACCCTTACCCTTACCCTTACCTTTACCCTTACCCTTGCTTTTACCCTTAAGCTTACCCTTACCCTTACCCTTACCCTTACCCTTACCCTTACCCTTACCCTTACCCTTACCCTTACCCATACCCTTACCCTTGCTTTTACCCTTAGGCTTACCCTTACCTTTACCCTTACCCTTACCCTTACCCTTACCCTTACCCTTACCCTTGCTTTTACCCTTAAGCTTACCCTTACCCTTACCCTTACCCTTACCCTTACCCTTACCCTTGCTTTTACCCTTAAGCTTACCCTTACCCTTACCCTTACCCTTACCCTTACCCTTGCTTTTACCCTTAGGCTTACCCTTACCCTTACCCTTACCCTTACCCTTAAGCTTACCCTTACCCTTACCCTTACCCTTACCCTTACCCTTACCCTTACCCTTACCCTTACCCTTACCCTTACCCTTACCCTTACCCTTACCCTTGCTTTTACCCTTAAGCTTACCCTTACCCTTACCCTTACACTTACCCTTACCCTTACCCTTACCCTTACCCTTACCCTTACCCTAACCCTTACCCTTACCCTTGCTTTTACCCTTAGGCTTACCCTTACCTTACCCTTACCCTTACCCTTAACCTTAAGCTTACCCTTACCCTTACCCTTACCCTTACCCTTACCCTTACCCTTACCCTCACCCTTACCCTTACCCTTACCCTTACCCTTACCCTTACCCTTGCTTTAACCCTTAAGCTTACCGTTACCCTCACCCTTACCCTTACCCTTACCCTTGCTTTTACCCTTAAGCTTACCCTTACCCTTACCCTTACCCTTACCCTTACCCTTACCCTTGTTTTACCCTTAGGCTTACCCTTACCCTTACCCTTACCCTTACCCTTGCTTTTACCCTTAAGCTTACCCTTACCCTTACCCTTACCCTTACCCTTACCCTTACCCTTACCCTTACCCTTACCCTTACCCTTACCTTTACCCTTACCCTTGCTTTTACCCTTAGGCTTACCCTAACCTTTACCCTTACCCTTACCCTTACCCTTACCCTTACCCTTACCCTTACCCTTACCCTCACCCTTACCCTTACCCTTACCCTTACCCTTACCCTTGCTTTTACCCTTAAGCTTACCCTTACTCTTACCCTTACCCTTACCCTTACCCTTACCCTTACCCTTACCCTTGCTTTTACCCTTAAGCTTACCCTTACCCTTACCCTTACCCTCACCCTTACCCTTACCCTTACCCTTGCTTATACCCTTAAGCTTACCCTTACCCTTACCCTTACCCTTACCCTTACCCTTACCCTTACCCTTACCCTTGCTTTTACCCTTAGGCTTACCCTTACCTTTACCCTTACCCTTACCCTTACCCTTACCCTTGCTCTTACCCTCAAGCTTACCCTTACCCTTACCCTTACCCTTACCCTAACCCTTACCCTTGCTTTTATCCTTAAGCTTACCCTTACCCTTACCCTTACCCTTACCCTTACCCTTACCCTTACCCTTACCCTTACCCTTACCCTTGCTTTTACCCTTAAGCTTACCCTTACCCTTACCCTTACCCTTACCCTTACCCTTACCCTTACCCTTACCCTTACCCTTACCCTTGCTTTTACCCTTAAGCTTACCCTTACCCTTACCCTTACCCTTACCCTTACCCTTACCCTTACCCTTACCCTTACCCTTGCTTTTACCCTAAGGCTTACCCTTACCTTTACCCTAACCCTTACCCTTACCCTTGCTTTTACCCTTAAGCTTACACTTACCCTTACCCTTACCCTTACCCTTACCCTTACCCTTACCCTTGCTTTTACCCTTAAGCTTACCCTTACCCTTACCCTTACCCTTACCCTTACCCTTACCCTTACCCTTACCCTTACCCTTACCCTTGCTTTTACCCTTACCCTTACCCTTGCTTTTACCCTTAGGCTTACCCTTACCCTTACCCTTACCCTTACACTTACCCTTACCCTTACCCTTGCTTTTACCCTTAAGCTTACCCTTACCCTTACCCTTACCCTTACCCTTACCCTTACCCTTACCCTTACCCTTACCCTTACCCTTGCTTTTACCCTCAAGCTTACCCTTACCCTTACCCTTACCCTTACCCTTACCCTTACCCTTACCCTTACCCTTACCCTTACCCTTACCCTTACCCTTACCCTTACCCTTGCTTTTACCCTTAAGCTTACCCTTACCCTTACCCTTACCCTTACCCTTACCCTTACCCTCACCCTTACCCTTACCCTTACCCTTACCCTTACCCTTGCTTTTACCCTTAAGCTTACCCTTACCCTTACCCTTACCCTTACCCTTACCCTTACCCTTACCCTTACCCTTACCCTTACCCTTACCCTTACCCTTACCCTTACCCTTACCCTTACCCTTACCCTTACCCATACCCTTGCTTTTACCCTTAGGCTTACCCTTACCTTTACCCTTACCCTTACCCTTACCCTTACCCTTACCCTTACCCTTACCCTTGCTTTTACCCTTAAGCTTACCCTCACCCTTACCCTTACCCTTACCCTTACACTTACCCTTGCTTTTACCCTTAAGCTTACCCTTACCCTTACCCTTACCCTTACCCTTACCCTTACCCTTACCCTTACCCTAACCCTTACCCTTACCCTTACCCTTACCCTTGCTTTTACCCTTAGGCTTACCCTTACCTTTACCCTTACCCTTACCCTTACCCTTACCCTTGCTCTTACCCTCAAGCTTACCCTTACCCTTACCCTTACCCTTACCCTAACCCTTACCCTTGCTTTTATCCTTAAGCTTACCCTTACCCTTACCCTTACCCTTACCCTTACCCTTACCCTTACCCTTACCCTTACCCTTACCCTTACCCTTGCTTTTACCCTTAAGCTTACCCTTACCCTTACCCTTACCCTTACCCTTACCCTTACCCTTACCCTTACCCTTACCCTTACCCTTACCCTTACCCTTGCTTTTACCCTTAAGCTTACCCTTACCCTTACCCTTACCCTTACCCTTACCCTTACCCTTACCCTTACCCTTACCCTTGCTTTTACCCTAAGGCTTACCCTTACCTTTACCCTTACCCTTACCCTTACCCTTGCTTTTACCCTTAAGCTTACACTTACCCTTACCCTTACCCTTACCCTTACCCTTATCCTTGCTTTTACCCTTAAGCTTACCCTTACCCTTACCCTTACCCTTACCCTTACCCTTACCCTTACCCTTACCCTTACCCTTACCCTTGCTTTTACCCTTACCCTTACCCTTGCTTTTACCCTTAGGCTTACCCTTACCCTTACCCTTACCCTTACACTTACCCTTACCCTTACCCTTGCTTTTACCCTTAAGCTTACCCTTACCCTTACCCTTACCCTTACCCTTACCCTTACCCTTACCCTTACCCTTACCCTTACCCTTACCCTTACCCTTACCCTTACCCTTGCTTTTACCCTCAAGCTTACCCTTACCCTTACCCTTACCCTTACCCTTACCCTTACCCTTACCCTTACCCTTACCCTTACCCTTACCCTTACCCTTACCCTTGCTTTTACCCTTAAGCTTACCCTTAACCTTACCCTTACCCTTACCCTTACCCTTACCCTCACCCTTACCCTTACCCTTACCCTTACCCTTACCCTTGCTTTTACCCTTAAGCTTACCCTTACCCTTACCCTTACCCTTACCCTTACCCTTACCCTTACCCTTACCCTTACCCTTACCCTTACCCTTACCCTTACCCTTACCCATACCCTTGCTTTTACCCTTAGGCTTACCCTTACCTTTACCCTTACCCTTACCCTTACCCTTACCCTTACCCTTACCCTTACCCTTGCTTTTACCCTTAAGCTTACCCTCACCCTTACCCTTACCCTTACCCTTACCCTTACCCTTGCTTTTACCCTTAAGCTTACCCTTACCCTTACCCTTACCCTTACCCTTACCCTTGCTTTTACCCTTAGGCTTACCCTTACCCTTACCCTTACCCTTACCCTTACCCTTACCCTGACCCTTACCCTTACCCTTACCCTTACCCTTACCCTTACCCTTACCCTCACCCTTGCTTTTACCCTTAAGCTTACCCTTACCCTTACCCTTACCCTTACCCTTACCCTTACCCTTACCCTTACCCTTACCCTTACCCTTACCCTTACCCTTACCCTTACCCTTACCCTTACCCTTACCCTTACCCTTGCTTTTACCCTTAGGCTTACCCTTACCTTTACCCTAACCCTTACCCTTACCCTTACCCTTACCCTTACCCTTACCCTTACCCTTGCTTTTACCCTTAAGCTTACCCTTACCCTTACCCTTACCCTTACCCTTGCTTTTACCCTTAAGCTTACCCTTACCCTTACCCTTACCCTTACCCTTACCCTTACCCTTACCCTTACCC
Organism: Myrrha octodecimguttata; assembly: GCA_958510865.1. Classification (NCBI taxonomy): domain Eukaryota; kingdom Metazoa; phylum Arthropoda; class Insecta; order Coleoptera; family Coccinellidae; genus Myrrha; species Myrrha octodecimguttata. Next base: position 14,953 of record CAUEHS010000059.1, on the reverse strand, counting down.
TTGCTTTTACCCTTAAGCTTACCCTTACCCTTACCCTTACCCTTACCCTTACCCTTACCCTTACCCTTGCTTTTACCCTTAAGCTTACCCTTACCCTTACCCTTACCCTTACCCTTACCCTTACCCTTACCCTTACCCTTACCCTTACCCTTACCCTTACCCTTACCCTTACCCTTACCCTTGCTTTTACCCTTAGGCTTACCCTTACCTTTACCCTTACCCTTACCCTTACCCTTACCCTTACCCTTACCCTTGCTTCTACCCTTAAGCTTACCCTTACCCTTACCCTTACCCTTACCCTTACCCTTACCCTTGCTTTTACCCTTAAGCTTACCCTTACCCTTACCCTTACCCTTACCCTTACCCTTGCTTTTACCCTTAGGCTTACCCTTACCCTTACCCTTACCCTTACCCTTGCTTTTACCCTTAAGCTTACCCTTACACTTACCCTTACCCTTACCCTTACCCTTACCCTTACCCTTACCCTCACCCTTACCCTTACCCTTACCCTTACCCTTACCCTTACCCTTACCCTTACCCTTGCTTTTACCCTTAGGCTTACCCTTACCTTTACCCTTACCCTTACCCTTACCCTTACCCTTACCCTTACGCTTACCCTTACCCTTACCCTTACCCTTACCCTTACCCTTACCCTTACCCTTGCTTTTACCCTTAAGCTTACCCTTACCCTTACCCTTACCCTTACCCTTACCCTTACCCTTACCCTTGCTTTTACCCTTAAGCTTACCCTTACCCTTACCCTTACCCTTACCCTTACCCTCACCCTTACCCTTACCCTTACCCTTGCTTATACCCTTAAGCTTACCCTTACCCTTACCCTTAAGCTTACCCTTACCCTTACCCTTACCCTTACCCTTACCCTTACCCTTACCCTTACCCTTACCCTTACCCTTACCCTTACCCTTACCCTTACCCTTACCCTTACCCTTACCCTTACCCTTGCTTTTACCCTTAGGCTTACCCTTACCTTTACCCTTACCCTTACCCTTACCCTTACCCTTACCCTTACCCTTACCCTTACCCTTGCTTTTACCCTTAAGCTTACCCTTACCCTTACCCTTACCCTAACACTTACCCTTGCTTTTACCCTTTAGCTTACCCTTACCCTTACCCTTACCCTTTCCCTGACCCTTACCCTTACCCTTACCCTTACCCTTACCCTTACCCTTACCCTTACCCTTACCCTTACCCTTGCTTTTACCCTTAAGCTTACCCTTACCCTTACCCTTACCCTTACCCTTACCCTTACCCTTACCCTTACCCTTACCCTTACCCTTACCCTTGCTTTTACCCTTAAGCTTACCCTTACCCTTACCCTTACCCTTACCCTTACCCTTACCCTTACCCTTGCTTTTACCCTTAGGCTTACCCTTACCCTTACCCTTACCCTTACTCTTACCCTTACCCTTGCTTTTACCCTTAAGCTTACCCTTACCCTTACCCTTACCCTTGCTTTTACCCTTAGGCTTACCCCTACCCTTACCCTTACCCTTACCCTTGCTTTTACCCTTAAGCTTACCCTTACCCTTACCCTTACTCTTACCCTTACCCTTACCCTTACCCTTACCCTTACCCTTACCCTTACCCTTACCCTTACCCTTACCCTTACCCTTACCCTTACCCTTACCCTTGCTTTTACCCTTAGGCTTACCCTTACCTTTACCCTTACCCTAACCCTTACCCTTACCCTTACCCTTACCCTTGCTTTTACCCTTAAGCTTACCCTTACCCTTACCCTTACCCTTACCCTTACCCTTACCCTTACCCTTGCTTTTACCCTTAAGCTTACCCTTACCCTTACCCTTACCCTTACCCTTACCCTTACCCTTACCCTTACCCTTACCCTTACCCTTACCCTTACCCTTACCCTTACCCTAACCCTTACCCTTGCTTTTACCCTTAAGCTTACCCTTACCCTTACCCTTACCCTTACCCTTACCCTTACCCTTACCTTTACCCTTACCCTTACCCTTACCCTTACCCTTACCCTTACCCTTACCCTTACCCTTACCCTTACCCTTACCCTTACCCTTACCCTTACCCTTACCCTTACCCTTACCCTTACCCTTACCCTTACCCTTACCCTTACCCTTGCTTCTACCCTTAAGCTTACCCTTACCCTTACCCTTACCCTTACCCTTACCCTTACCCTTACCCTTACCCTTACCCTTACCCTTGCTTTTACCCTTAAGCTTACCCTTACCCTTACCCTTACCCTTACCCTTACCCTTACCCTTGCTTTTACCCTTAGGCTTACCCTTACCTTTACCCTTACCCTTACCCTTACCCTTACCCTTACCCTTACCCTTACCCTTACCCTTGCTTTTACCCTTAAGCTTACCCTTACCCTTACCCTTACCCTTACCCTTACCTTTACCCTTGCTTTTACCCTTAAGCTTACCCTTACCCTTACCCTTACCCTTACCCTTACCCTTACCCTTGCTTTTACCCTTAGGCTTACTCTTACCCTTACCCTTACCCTTACCCTTGCTTTTACCCTTAAGCTTACCCTTACCCTTACCCTTACTCGTACCCTTACCCTTACCCTTACCCTTACCCTTACCCTTACCCTTACCCTTACCCTTACCCTTACCCTTACCCTTACCCTTACCCTTACCCTTGCTTTTACCCTTAGGCTTACCCTTACCTTTACCCTTACCCTAACCCTTACCCTTACCCTTACCCTTACCCTTACCCTTGCTTTTACCCTTAAGCTTACCCTTACCCTTACCCTTACCCTTACCCTTACCCTTACCCTTTCCCTTGCTTTTACCCTTAAGCTTACCCTTACCCTTACCCTTACCCTTACCCTTACCCTTACCCTTACCCTTACCCTTACCCTTACCCTTACCCTTACCCTTACCCTTACCCTTACCCTTACCCTTGCTTTTACCCTTAAGCTTACCCTTACCCTTACCCTTACCCTTATCCTTACCCTTACCCTTACCCTTACCCTTACCCTTATCCTTGCTTTTACCCTTAGGCTTACCCTTACCTTTACCCTTACCCTTACCCTTACCCTTAGCCTTACCCTTACCCTTGCTTTTACCCTTAAGCTTACCCTTACCCTTACCCTTACCCTTACCCTTAAGCTTACCCTTACCCTTACCCTTACCCTTACCCTTACCCTTACCCTTACCCATACCCTTACCCTTACCCTTACCCTTACCCTTGCTTTTACCCTTAAGCTTACCCTTACCCTTACCCTTACCCTCACCCTTACCCTTGCTTTTACCTTTAAGCTTACCCTTACCCTTACCCTTACCCTTACCCTTAAGCTTTCCCTTACCCTTACCCTTACCGTTACCCTTACCCTTACCCTTACCCTTACCCTTACCCTTACCCTCACCCTTACCCTTGCTTTTACCCTTAAGCTTACCCTTACCCTTACCCTTACCCTTACCCTTAAGCTTACCCTTACCCTTACCCTTACCCTTACCCTCACCCTTACCCTTTCCCTTGCTTTTACCCTTAAGCTTACCCTTACCCTTACCCTTACCCTTACCCTTAAGCTTACCCTTACCCTTACCCTTACCCTTACCCTTACCCTTACCCTTACCCTTGCTTTTACCCTTAAGCTTACCCTTACCCTTACTCTTACCCTTTCCCTTAAGCTTCCCCTTACCCTTACCCTTACCCCTTACCCTTACCCTTACCCTTACCCTTACCCTTACCCTTACCCTTACCCTTGCTTTTACCCTTAAGCTTACCCTTACCCTTACCCTTACCCTTACCCTTGCTTTTACCCTTAAGCTTACCCTTACCCTTACCCTTACCCTTACCCTTAAGCTTACCCTTACCCTTACCCTTACCCTTACCCTTACCCTTACCCTTACCCTTACCCTTACCCTTGCTTTTACCCTTAAGCTTACCCTTACCCTTACCCTTAACCTTACCCTTACCCTTACCCTTACCCTTACCCTTACCCTTACCCTTGCTTTTACCCTTAGGCTTACCCTTACCTTTACCCTTACCCTTACCCTTACCCTTACCCTTACCCTCACCCTTACCCTTACCTTCACCCTTACCCTTGCTTTTACCCTTAAGCTTACCCTTACCCTTACCCTTACCCTTACCCTTACCCTTACCCTTACTCTTGCTTTTACCCTTAAGCTTACCCTTACCCTTACCCTTACCCTTACCCTTACCCTTGCTTTTACCCTTAGGCTTACCCTTACCCTTTCCCTTACCCATACCCTTGCTTTTACCCTTAAGCTTACCCTTACCCTTACCCTTACCCTTACCCTTACCCTTACCCTTATCCTTACCCTTACCCTAACCCTTACCCTTACCCTTACCCTTACCCTTACCCTTGCTTTTACCCTTAGGCTTACCCTTACCTTTACCCTTACCCTTACCCTTACCCTTACCCTTGCTTTTACCCTTAAGCTTACCCTTACCCTTACCCTTACCCTTACCCTTACCCTTACCCTTACCCTTACCCTTACCCTTGCTTTTACCCTTAAGCTTACCCTTACCCTTACCCTTACCCTAACCCTTACCCTTACCCTTACCCTTACCCTTGCTTTTACCCTTAAGCTTACCCTTACCCTTACCCTTACCCTTACCCTTACCCTTGCTTTTACCCTTAGGCTTACCCTTACCCTTACCCTTACCCTTGCTTTTACCCTTAAGCTTACCCTTACCCTTACCCTTACCCTTACTCTTACCCTTACCCTTACCCTTACCCTTACCCTTGCTTTTACCCTTAGGCTTACCCTTACCTTTACCCTTACCCTTACCCTTACCCTTACCCTTACCCTTACCCTTACCCTTACCCTTACCCTTACCCTTGCTTTTACCCTTAAGCTAACCCTTACCCTTACCCTTACCCTTACCCTTACCCTTAACCTTACCCTTACCCTTGCTTTTACCCTTAAGCTCACCCTTACCCTTACCCTTACCCTTACCCTTACACTTACCCTTACCCTGACCCTTACCCTTGCTTTTACCCTTAAGCTTACCCTTACCCTTACCCTTACCCTTACCCTTAAGCTCACCCTTACCCTTACCCTTACCCTTACCCTTACCCTTACCCTTACCCTTGCTTTTACCCTTAAGCTTACCCTTACCCTTACCCTTACCCTTACCCTTACCCTTGCTTTTACCCTTAAGCTTACCCTTACCCTTACCCTTACCCTTACCCTTACCCTTAAGCTTACCCTTACCCTTACCCTTACCCTTACCCTTACCCTTACCCTTACCCTTGCTTTTACCCTTAAGCTTACCCTTACCCTTACCCTTACCCTTACCCTAACCCTTACCCTTAACCTTACCCTTACCCTTACCCTTACCCTTACCCTTACCCTTACCCTTACCCTTGCTTTTACCCATAGGCTTACCCTTACCTTTACCCTTACCATTACCCTTACCCTTACCCTTACCCTTACCCTTACCCTTGCTTTTACCCTTAAGCTTACCCTTACCCTTACCCTTACCCTTACCCTTACCCTTACCCTTACCCTTACCCTTACCCTTACCCTTGCTTTTACCCTTAAGCTTACCCTTACCCTTACCCTTACCCTTACCCTTACCCTTACCCTTACCCTTACCCTTACCCTTAGCCTTACCCTTACCCTTACCCTTACCCTTACCCTTACCCTTACCCTTACCCTTACCCTTACCCTTACTCTTACCCTTACCCTTACCCTTACCCTTGCTTTTACCCTTAAGCTTACCCTTACCCTTACCTTTACCCTTACCCTTACCCTTACCCTTACCCTTACCCTTACCCTTACCCTTACCCTTACCCTTACCCTTACCCTTACCCTTACCCTTGCTTTTACCCTTAGGCTTACCCTTACCTTTAGCCTTACCCTTACCCTTACCCTTACCCTTACCCTTACCCTTACCCTTGCTTTTACCCTCAAGCTTACCCTTACCCTTACCCTTACCCTTACCCTTACCCTTACCCTTACCCTTGCTTTTACCCTTAAGCTTACCCTTACCCTTACCCTTACCCTTACACTTACCCTTGCTTTTACCCTTAGGCTTACCCTTACCCTTACCCTTACCCTTACCCTTAAGCTTACCCTTACCCTTACCCTTACCCTTACCCTTACCCTTACCCTTACCCTTACCCTTACCCTTGCTTTTACCCTTAAGCTTACCCTTACCCTTACCCTTACCCTTACCCTTACCCTTACCCTTACCCTTACCCTTACCCTTACCCTTACCCTTACCCTTGCTTTGACCCTTAGGCTTACCCTTACCTTTACCCTTACCCTTACCCTTACCCTTACCCTTACCCTTACCCTTACCCTTACCCTTACCCTTGCTTTTACCCTTAAGCTTACCCTTACCCTTACCCTTACCCTTACCCTTACCCTTACCCTTACCCTTGCTTTTACCCTTAAGCTTACCCTTACCCTTACCCTTACCCTTACCCTTACCCTTGCCTTTACCCTTAGGCTTACCCTTACCCTTACCCTTACCCTTACCCTTGCTTTTACCCTTAAGCTTACCCTTACCCTTACCCTTACCCTTACCCTTACCCTTACCCTTACCCTTACCCTTACCCTTACCCTTACCCTTACCCTTACCCTTACCCTTACCCTTACCCTTACCCTTGCTTTTACCCTTAGGCTTAACCTTACCTTTACCCTTACCCTTACCCTTACCCTTACCCTTACCCTTACCCTTACCCTTACCCTTACCCTTACCCTTACCCTTACCCTTACCCTTACCCTTACCCTTACCCTTACCCTTACCCTTGCTTTTACCCTTAAACTTACCCTTACCCTTACCCTTACCCTTACCCTTACCCTTACCCTTACCCTTACCCTTGCTTTTACCCTTAAGCTTACCCTTACCCTTACCCTTACCCTCACCCTTACCCTTACCCTTACCCTTGCTTATACCCTTAAGCTTACCCTTACCCTTACCCTTACCCTTACCCTTACCCTTACCCTTACCCTTACCCTTACCTTTACCCTTACCCTTACCCTTACCCTTACCCTTGCTTTTACCCTTAGGCTTACCCTTACCTTTACCCTTACCCTTACCCTTACCCTTACCCTTACCCTTACCCTTACCCTTACCCTTACCCTTACCCTTGCTTTTACCCTCAAGCTTACCCTTACCCTTACCCTTACCCTTACCCTTACCCTTACCCTAACCCTTACCCTTGCTTTTACCCTTAAGCTTACCCTTACCCTTACCCTTACCCTTTCCCTTACCCTTACACTTACCCTTGCTTTTACCCTTAAGCTTACCCTTACCCTAACCCTTACCCTTACCCTTACCCTTACCCTTACCCTTACCCTTACCCTTATCCTTACCCTTGCTTTTACCCTTAAGATTACCCTTACCCTTACCCTTACCCTTACCCTTACCCTTACCCTTGCTTTTACTCTTAGGCTTACCCTTACCTTTACCCTTACCCTTACCCTTACCCTTACCCTCACCCTTACCCTTACCCTTGCTTTTACCCTTAAGCTTACCCTTACCCTTACCCTTACCCTTACCCTTACCCTTGCTTTTACCCTTAAGTTTACCCTTACCCTTACCCTTAACCTTACCCTTACCCTTGCTTTTACCCTTAGGCTTACCCTTACCCTTACCCTTACCCTTACCCTTGCTTTTACCCTTAAGCTTACCCTTACCCTTACCCTTACTCTTACCCTTACCCTTACCCTTACCCTTACTCTTACCCTTACCCTTACCCTTACCCTTACCCTTGCTTTTACCCTTAGGCTTACCCTTACCTTTACCCTTACCCTAACCCTTACCCTTACCCTTACCCTTACCCTTACCCTTGCTTTTACCCTTAAGCTTACCCTTACCCTTACCCTTACCCTTACCCTTACCCTTACCCTTACCCTTACCCTTACCCTTACCCTTACCCTTACCCTTACCCTTGCTTTTACCCTTAAGCTTACCCTTACCCTTACCCTTACCCTTACCCTTACCCTTACCCTTACCCTTACCCTTACCCTTACCCTTACCCTTACCCTTACCCTTGCTTTTACCCTTAAGCTTACCCTTACCCTTACCCTTACCCTTACCCTTACCCTTACCCTTACCCTTACCCTTACCCTTACCCTTACCCTCACCCTTACCCTTGCTTTTACCCTTAGGCTTACCCTTACCTTTACCCTTACCCTTACCCTTACCCTTACCCTTACCCTTACCCTTACCCTTGCTTTTACCCTTAAGCTTACCCTTACCCTTACCCTTACCCTTAAGCTTACCCTTACCCTTACCCTTACCCTTACCCTTACCCTTACCCTTACCCTTACCCTTACCCTTACCCTTGCTTTTACCCTTAAGCTTACCCTTACCCTTACCCTTACACTTACCCTTACCCTTGCTTTTACCCTTAAGCTTACCCTTACCCTTACCCTTACCCTTAAGCTTACCCTTACCTTTACCCTTACCCTTACCCTTACCCTTACCCTAATCCTTACCCTTACCCTTACCCTTACCCTTACCCTTACCCTTGCTTTTACCCTTAAGCTTACCCTTACCCTTACCCTTACCCTTACCCTTACCCTTACCCTTACCCTTAACCTTACCCTTGCTTTTACCCTTAAGCTTACCCTTACCCTTACCCTTACCCTTACCTTTAAGCTTACCCTTACCCTTACCCTTACCCTTACCCTTACCCTTGCTTTTACCCTTAAGCTTACCCTTACCCTTACCCTTACCCTTACCCTTAAGCTTACCCTTACCCTTACCCTTACCCTTACCCTTACCCTTACCCTTACCCTTGCTTTTACCCTTAAGCTTACCCTTACCCTTACCCTTACCCTTACCCTTGCTTTTACCCTTAAGCTTACCCTTACCCTTACCCTTACCCTTACCCTTACCCTTGCTTTTACCCTTAAGCTTACCCTTACCCTTACCCTTACCCTTACCCTTACCCTTACCCTTACCCTTACCCTTACCCTTACCCTTACCCTTGCTTTTACCCTTAGGCTTACCCTTACCTTTACCCTTACCCTTACCCTTACCCTTACCCTTACCCTTACCCTTACCCTTGCTTTTACCCTTAAGCTTACCCTTACCCTTACCCTTACCCTTACCCTTACCCTTACCCTTACCCTTGCTTTTACCCTTAAGCTTACCCTTACCCTTACCCTTACCCTTACCCTTACTCTTGCTTTTACCCTTAGGCTTACCCTTACCCTTACCCTTACCCTTACCCTTGCTTTTACCCTTAAGCTTACCCTTACCCTTACCCTTACCCTTACCCTTACCCTTACCCTTACCCTTACCCTTACCCTTACCCTTACCCTTACCCTTACCCTTACCCTTACCCTTACCCTTACCCTTACCCTTACCCTTACCCTTACCCTTACCCTTACCCTTACCCTTACCCTTACCCTTACCCTTACCCTTACCCTTACCCTTACCCTTACCCTTGCTTTTACCCTTAGGCTTACCCTTACCTTTACCCTTACCCTTACCCTTACCCTTACCCTTACCCTTGCTTTTACCCTTAAGCTTACCCTTACCCTTACCCTTACCCTTACCCTTACCCTTACCCTTACCCTTGCTTTTACCCTTAAGCTTACCCTTACCCTTACCCTTACCCTTACCCTTACCCTTACCCTTACCCTTACCCTTACCCTCACCCTTGCTTTTACCCTTAAGCTTACCCTTACCCTTACCCTTACCCTTACCCTTACCCTTACCCTTGCTTTTACCCTTAAGCTTACCCTTACCCTTACCCTTACCCTTACCCTTACCCTTGCTTTTACCCTTAGGCTTACCCTTACCCTTACCCTTACCCTTACCCTTGCTTTTACCCTTAAGCTTACCCTTACCCTTACCCTTACCCTTACTCTTACCCTTACCCTTACCCTTACCCTTACCCTTGCTTTTACCCTTAGGCTTACCCTTACCTTTACCCTTACCCTTACCCTTACCCTTACCCTTACCCTTACCCTTACCCTTACCCTTACCCTTACCCTTGCTTTTACCCTTAAGCTTACCCTTACCCTTACCCTTACCCTTACCCTTACCCTTACCCTTACCCTTACCCTTACCCTTACCCTTACCCTTACCCTTACCCTTACCCTTGCTTTTACCCTTAAGCTCACCCTTACCCTTACCCTTACCCTTACCCTTACCCTTACCCTTACTCTTACCCTTACCCTTGCTTTTACCCTTAAGCTTACCCTTACCCTTACCCTTACCCTTACCCTTAAGCTTACCCTTACCCTTACCCTTACCCTTACCCTTACCCTTACCCTTACCCTTGCTTTTACCCTTAAGCTTACCCTTACCCTTACCCTTACCCTTATCCTTACCCTTGCTTTTACCCTTAAGCTTACCCTTACCCTTACCCTCACCCTTACCCTTAAGCTTACCCTTACCCTTACCCTTACCCTTACCCTTACCCTACCCTTACCCTTACCCTTGCTTTTACCCTTAAGCTTACCCTTACCCTTACCCTTACCCTTACCCTTACCCTTACCCTTACCCTTACCCTTACCCTTACCCTTACCCTTGCTTTTACCCTTAGGCTTACCCTTACCTTTACCCTTACCATTACCCTTACCCTTACCCTTACCCTTACCCTTACCCTTACCCTTGCTTTTACCCTTAAGCTTACCCTTACCCTTACCCTTACCCTTACCCTTACCCTTACCCTTACCCTTACCCTTACCCTTACCCTTACCCTTACCCTTACCCTTACCCTTACCCTTACCCTTACCCTTACCCTTACCCTTACCCTTACCCTTGCTTTTACCCTTAAGCTTACCCTTACCCTTACCCTTACCCTTACCCTTACCCTTGCTTTTACCCTTAAGCTTACCCTTACCCTTACTCTTACCCCTACCCTTACCCTTACCCTTACCCTTACCCTTACCCTTACCCTTACCCTTGCTTTTACCCTTAGGCTCACCCTCACCTTTACCCTTACCCTTACCCTTACCCTTACCCTTACCCTTACCCTTACCCTTGCTTTTACCCTTAAGCTTACCCTTACCCTTACCCTTACCCTTACCCTTAGCCTTACCCTTACCCTTACCCTTGCTTTTACCCTTAAGCTTACCCTTACCCTTACCCTTACCCTTACCCTTAAGTTTACCCTTACCCTTACCCTTACCCTTACCCTTACCCTTACCCTTACCCTTGCTTTTACCCTTAAGCTTACCCTTACCCTCACCCTTACCCTTACCCTTGCTTTTACCCTTAAGCTTACCCTTACCCTTACCCTTACCCTTACCCTTACCCTTGCTTTTACCCTTAAGCTTACCCTTACCCTTACCCTTACCCTTACCCTTACCCTTGCTTTTACCCTTAGGCTTACCCTTACCTTTACCCTTACCCTTACCCTTACCCTTACCCTTACCCTTACCCTTACCCTTACCCTTACCCTTACCCTTGCTTTTACCCTTAAGCTTACCCTTACCCTTACCCTTACCCTTACCCTTACCCTTACCCTTACCCTTGCTTTTACCCTTAAGCTTACCCTTACCCTTACCCTTACCCTTACCCTTACCCTTACCCTTACCCTTGCTTTTACCCTTAGGCTTACCCTTACCCTTACCCTTACCCTTACCCTTGCTTTTACCCTTAAGCTTACCCTTACCCTTACCCTTACCCTTACCCTTACCCTTACCCTTACCCTTACCCTTACCCTTACCCTTACCCTTACCCTTACCCTTACCCTTACCCTTATCCTTACCCTTACCCTTACCCTTACCCTTACCCTTACCCTTACCCTTACCCTTACCCTTGCTTTTACCCTTAGGCTTACCCTTACCTTTACCCTTACCCTTACCCTTACCCTTACCCTTACCCTTGCTTTTACCCTTCAGCTTACCCTTACCCTTACCCTTACCCTTACCCTTACCCTTACCCTTACCCTTACCCTTACCCTTACCCTTGCTTTTACCCTTAAGCTTACCCTTACCCTTACCCTTACCCTTACCCTTACCCTTACCCTTACCCTTACCCTTACCCTTACCCTTACCCTTACCCTCACCCTTGCTTTTACCCTTAAGCTTACCCTTACCCTTACCCTTACCCTTACCCTTATCCTTACCCTTGCTTTTACCCTTAAGCTTACCCTTACCCTTACCCTTACCCTTACCCTTACCCTTACCCTTGCTTTTACCCTTAGGCTTACCCTTACCCTTACCCTTACCCTTACCCTTGCTTTTACCCTTAAGCTTACCCTTACCCTTACCCTTACCCTTACTCTTACCCTTACCCTTACCCTTACCCTTACCCTTGCTTTTACCCTTAGGCTTACCCTTACCTTTACCCTTACCCTTACCCTTACCCTTACCCTTACCCTTACACTTACCCTTACCCTTACCCTTGCTTTTACCCTTAAGCTTACCCTTACCCTTACCCTTACCCTTACCCTTACCCTTACCCTTACCCTTACCCTTACCCTTACCCTTGCTTTTACCCTTAAGCTCACCCTTACCCTTACCCTTACCCTTACCCTTACCCTTACCCTTACTCTCACCCTTACCCTTGCTTTTACCCTTAAGCTTACCCTTACCCTTACCCTTACCCTTACCCTTAAGCTTACCCTTACCCTTACCCTTACCCTTACCCTTACCCTTACCCTTACCCTTGCTTTTACCCTTAAGCTTACCCTTACCCTTACCCTTACCCTTATCCTTACCCTTGCTTTTACCCTTAAGCTTACCCTTACCCTTACCCTCACCCTTACCCTTAAGCTTACCCTTACCCTTACCCTTACCCTTACCCTTACCCTTACCCTTACCCTTGCTTTTACCCTTAAGCTTACCCTTACCCTTACCCTTACCCTTACTCTTACCCTTACCCTTACCCTTACCCTTACCCTTGCTTTTACCCTTAGGCTTACCCTTACCTTTACCCTTACCATTACCCTTACCCTTACCCTTACCCTTACCCTTACCCTTACCCTTGCTTTTACCCTTAAGCTTACCCTTACCCTTACCCTTACCCTTACCCTTACCCTTACCCTTACCCTTACCCTTACCCTTACCCTTACCCTTACCCTTACCCTTACCCTTACCCTTACCCTTACCCTTACCCTTACCCTTACCCTTACCCTTACCCTTGCTTTTACCCTTAAGCTTACCCTTACCCTTACTCTTACCCCTACCCTTACCCTTACCCTTACCCTTACCCTTACCCTTACCCTTGCTTTTACCCTTAGGCTCACCCTCACCTTTACCCTTACCCTTACCCTTACCCTTACCCTTACCCTTACCCTTACCCTTGCTTTTACCCTTAAGCTTACCCTTACCCTTACCCTTACCCTTACCCTTACCCTTAGCCTTACCCTTACCCTTGCTTTTACCCTTAAGCTTACCCTTACCCTTACCATTAAGCTTACCCTTACCCTTACCCTTACCCTTACCCTTACCCTTACCCTTACCCTTAAGCTTACCCTTACCCTTACCCTTACCCTTACCCTTACCCTTACCCTTACCCTTACCCTTACCCTTACCCTTACCCTTACCCTTACCCTTGCTTTTACCCTTAAGCTTACCCTTACCCTTACCCTTACCCTTAGGTAAGGGTAAGGGTAAGCTTAAGGGTAAAAGCAAGGGTAAGGGTAAGGGTAAGGGTAAGGGTAAGGGTAAGGGTAAGGGTAAGGGTAAGGGTAAGGGTAAGGGTAAGCTTAAGGGTAAAAGCAAGGGTAAGGGTAAGGGTAAGGGTAAGGGTAAGGGTAAGGGTAGGGTAAGGGTAAGGGTAAGGGTAAGGGTAAGGGTAAGGGTAAGCTTAAGGGTAAAAGCAAGGGTAAGGGTAAGGGTAAGGGTAAGCTTAAGGGTAAAAGCAAGGGTAAGGGTAAGGGTAAGGGTAAGGGTAAGGGTAAGGGTAAGGGTAAAGGTAAGGGTAAGCCTAAGGGTAAAAGCAAGGGTAAGGGTAAGGGTAAGGGTAAGGGTAAGGGTAAGGGTAAGGGTAAGGGTAAGGTAAGGGTAAGGGTAAGGGTAAGGGTAAGGGTAAGCTTAAGGGTAAAAGCAAGGGTGAGGGTAAGGGTAAGGGTAAGGGTAAGGGTAAGGGTAAGGGTAAGGGTAAGGGTAAGGGTAAGGGTAAGGGTAAGGGTAAGGGTAAGGGTAAGGGTAAGGGTAAGGGTAAGGGTAAGGGTAAGCCTAAGGGTAAAAGCAAGGGTAAGGGTAAGGGTAAGGGTAAGGGTAAGGGTAAGCTTAAGGGTAAAAGCAAGGGTAAGGGTAAGGGTAAGGGTAAGGGTAAGGGTAAGGGTAAGGGTAAGGGTAAGCTTAAGGGTAAAAGCAAGGGTAAGGGTAAGGGTAAGGGTAAGGGTAAGGGTAAGGGTAAGGGTAAAGGTAAGGGTAAGCCTAAGGGTAAAAGCAAGGGTATGGGTAAGGGTAAGGGTAAGGGTAAGGGTAAGGGTAAGGGTAAGGGTAAGGGGTAAGGGTAAGGGTAAGGGTAAGGGTAAGGGTAAGGGTAAGGGTAAGGGTAAGGGTAAGGGTAAGGGTAAGGGTAAGGGTAAGGGTAAGCTTAAGGGTAAAAGCAAGGGTAAGGGTAAGGGTAAGGGTAAGGGTAAGGGTAAGGGTAAGGGTAAGGGTAAGGGTAAGCTTAAGGGTAAAAGCAAGGGTAAGGGTAAGGGTAAGGGTAAGGGTAAGGGTAAGGGTAAGGGTAAGGGTAAGGGTAAGGGTAAGGGTAAGGGTAAGGGTAAGGGTAAGGGTAAGCTTAAGGGTAAAAGCAAGGGTAAGGGTAAGTGAAGGGTAAGGGTAAGGGTAAGGGTAAGGGTAAGGGTAAGGGTAAGGGTAAGCTTAAGGGTAAAAGCAAGGGTAAGGGTAAGGGTAAGGTAAGGGTAAGGGTAAGGGTTAGGGTAAGCCTAAGGGTAAAAGCAAGGGTAAGGGTAAGGGTAAAAGCAAGGGTAAGGGTAAGGGTAAGGGTAAGGGTAAGGGTAAGGGTAAGGGTAAGGGTAAGGGTAAGGGTAAGGGTAAGCTTAAGGGTAAAAGCAAGGGTAAGGGTAAGGGTAAGGGTAAGGGTAAGGGTAAGT